>PVLA01006532.1:0-121995 GCA_004027455.1 Hydrochoerus hydrochaeris
GCTCCCGCATAAACTCTCTCACATTATTCACAGAAGGCAAAACCCCACAACCAGTCCTCACAAAGGGGTTATCTAGAGGGCCTCCAGCAACCCCCCTGGAGTCTCCACCCTCGACTCCATATTGAGCATTACATAAAAACATACACATGTGAACTACACAAATTACAATTATCAGTACAAAACATTCCAAGATCCCCGCACCCAATTCCCATATGCGGTGTCCTTTTCCTGGAGAAGCACTCTCCTCCACCCATGGACCTTGTCACAAGGCATGGATGGACGGAAAAGGGTGCCGCATAAATTGTTGTAATACGTTAGAAAGTAATCATAAAAAATGAGAAAAATGGAAAACTGGAGCAAGGTAAAGAAAGGCAATGAAGTTGAACTTTTAAATTCAGTAGCCTGTGTAGGCAAGGACTAATTAGAAAGCTGAAATATGAACCAAGACAACTGATGACAGGTATCAGTCTACCTGTAGAGTCTCCAGATAAAGAGAATGACCAGAGCAAGGGTTTGAAGCCAGGAGAAAAGGACAGAAGCCAGAATCATGTGTGGTGCACAGGAAGGACATGAGAAATCCAACATGGTGGAATAGAACTGGCAAGGAAATGGAGGTTACGGGTACTGGGAAGAGAGGACATACAGAATCTTACATGCTGCTGTTTGAAATTTGACTTCTACTCTGAGTGACAACCTTGAGCAAAGAAAGGACATCAAGTGGCATGCATGTTGAGAGGATTATTCATTTTTATTACTGTGCCATGTTGACAGTGTTCTACCTGGAGGTTAGCAGAGGGGGAACCAGGCAGAAGATTCTTGCAGTAATCCAAGTGAGAGGTAACTTAAAGCACCTTTAAGGCTTAGAGCCTTAAAGCACCTGAGAACATAAAATCTAATGACAGGGAGTGCAACTAGAAATGCTTAAAAATTCTGGCAAATCAGGGTGAATGTAGAAAGAAATGAGTGGGCAAATATAAAGCCAACATTACTGTCCAGAGAAAAGAAAATGGAAGCAGGAGCTAGCATGAAGTGGAAAAGCAGAGTATGTTATAGAGGCTTTAGAGGGAAGGTAAGGAATTCAGGTTTAGACATCTAAATTTTTGAGGGAAAGCTAGGCATGGTGGTGTATGCTTGTAATCCTAGTAACTTGGGAGGCTGAAGCAGGAGGATCCTTACAAGTTCAAGACCACCCTGGGATATAAAGTAAGCTCAAGGCCAACCTGAACTGCATAGCAAGGCCCTGTCTCAGAAAGATAGAAAAAAAGTTTTGAGAAAATTCTGGATTGAGATCAATATTTATTGACAGTTATCAATCGTGTAATTTGAAGTCTAATTGCTCAACCTTGATGGACTCTTGCATTAAGACTTTAGCATGAAGGAGAGATAACCACAAGAAGACTGAGAGATATTATAAGATAAGAAAGAAACCTAGATAAAGTGCTCATCAATGAAATCAAGTGAGGAAAATGTAACAAGAGAGCCATCAACATTGTCAAACAAACAGGTTCCACAAGCTGAGATCTGAAGGGAGTCCATTTGCATTGGCAAAGTGGTAGTCATTTGGCAACCATGCTGAACACAGTGTGCAGTCATGGCAGAAGTGAAAAGCACCCTGGAACAGCTTTACGATAACACGAGAATAGGTGACCAAAGAAATTTCATTACAAAAATGAATAATGAAGTGGCACAGCTGGTAGTAGTGTGTGTTGGGTTAAAAAACTAAGTTTTTCTTTAGAAGAAATAACCTGTTGGGTTAAAAAATTAAGTTTTTTTCTTTAAGTTAGAAGAAATAGCAACCTTCTTGTAATATTGTCAGCAGAGAAGTAAAACTTGGGGATGAATCGGTTATGGTGGCACATGCTTGTAACCCCAGCACTTGGGGAACAGAAGTAGCTGGATCAATGTGAGCTCAAGGGCAGCCTGGGTCACATAGTGAGTTCAAGGCCAGTGTGAACTACATACTAATACCTTGTCTTAAAACAAAACAAAATGCAACAAAGCAAAACTAGATGATGTAGGAAGGAATCTGAATGGCTGGAGGGATTCCCTTGAGTGGCAAGTGGAAGGGATCATACAAGCATGGAAGCGTGATGATGGGGGGACCTGGGGGCATGAGTGTGGGTTTTGGGCAGTCTGCAGGTGGGTGTGGGAGTATTCTGTCCTCTTATGATGATTTAGGTTTTTTTTTGTGTGTGCGGTGGAAAACATGGTCATTAGCTGAGACTGAGAAAAGAGGGAAAGAAGCTGTGAAAGTAGGGAGAGAAAAGAAGGTACAGAATAGCTCTTTAGGAGACAAAGAAAATAACTGGACCAGGCAGCTGTATTCTCTAGTCCACTGGAATCAAAGGCTTATTGAGGTTATGGTCATGACTTGCAAGTAGCACCACGCACTGTCGTCACTTGAGCTAATTTAAGCGGGCTTTTTTTTTTTTATTGTATCCAAAGTACCTTGAGCAGAATTCGGAAACTCATGGAAATAACTCTACTTACTGGGAAATCTGTGGGTGGCAACTTTATATTTTGATGTTATAGCATTGATCTAGGATAGCATTATGTATCTGTTTTATTTGCACTGGAAACGGGGAAAACCCTAATTCATCTTCATGCATCTAAACATACTTATCTAAACAATTACAGATTTGTGTGTATGATGTACTATAAAAATGTATTTGAACTTAAAAACATGGTTTTGAAATATTTGCTATTTTGCTTTGTGTATGTCATTTTACAACTATTTCTATGCAGAGTAGACATGCCTTAAATGATTCCTTGATAGAACAACCCTATGAATGAATTATTCTCTCTTTGACTTACAGAACATCAAAACTGTTAAGAACTGGGATTTTCATTATGATAGAAAACCAATGAAGGATCAAAGTGTAAATCAATCTGTTAAAAAAAACCTTATATTTCAACTTTAAGAAATGAAAAATACTATTTCCTACAATGATCGATTGAAAAGCCTCAGAAATGACAAAACCTATGACAGTTGAAAACCTGTTGGCTACACTGTAGCTTTATCTATTACTTCTCACTAATGTTAGCCATGGATATTTAAAGAAATGGCTGATTCCTAGTCTGAAATAAGAAAAGCACAAGATAAGCCTGGAATATCTTACCATACAAGAAAGCAAGAAGAAACCAGAGAATACTAGGGTTGTATAAAAATATTCATGTATTAATTTAAAGAATTTCCCATTGGCAAAATAAGAATATATTTGGATGAATAAAAATAGAATCTGCAATACATCAAAATACTATAAAATAAGTACATCTTTGTGTGTCTCTGTCTTTCTTTCTCTCTTTGTCTCTCTCTCTCTCTCTCTCTCTCTCTCTCTCTCTCTCTCACATACACACACGCACACGCACACACACACACACACACACACACACACACATTTTTAGATGGTCATGCTGGAAGATGTTAGGAAACCAATTTGTTTTGAAAATTTGCAAGTAGAGCAGAAGGGAGAGTCTTGCCTACTTGTAAGATTATGAAATAGGTGATGTGAGAGTTTTTTTTTCTGCAGGAGTATTGTATCTTATAAATTAAAAAATAATAGTATTAATTATGTGACGATTACATAAGTTATATAATGAAATAATGTGTCTAGGCTGCTAATACTGCGGAAAGAGAGACAACTCAATGTTATGAACATCCTGATGCAAAAATATTCTCACTATGAAGTACTTTTGATAAAAATTGTAACTAGAATCTTATTAAGCTTTTAGATAAAAAACCAAGTATGAGGACAAAAAAAGCCCTGAAACAAAGCAAGAGGAACAGATAAGGAAGGAACGACCTTAAAAAGATAAAACACCTGAAAAATATTACTCTACAGTCATACAATCAGTATTCTTTCCTATTTGAGAAGCTCTAGAGGAAAATATGATACTTATCAACAGAAAAATTATCAGAAAAAAGCAAGATAAGAAGACAAATTATATATTAGAAATTAAGAGAATTAAAACTACGTGAATTTCATTTGGATGTTAATTGAACAACCAAATTGCCAAAATGTGAGATGATTATATATATATATATAAACATTCAAATTTTGATGCTAAGGGTTTAATTCAAAATTTTAAGCTTATTGACTTTTACATACTTTAAAGCCATTACTTCCTTTTTGATATTGCAGCTGGCCTGCTTATTAAAACAAAGACCTATGGTGTCTGAAATAAGATCTGCAGTAGGGCATATTAAGAGAAATGATTAAGCAAAACTATTAAAGTCAGCTATGGGATTCATGAAAGTTTATTATAATTTCTGTTTTTTTTTTTTTTGGTATGCGTTTGAAATTTTCTAGTGTTAAAAAAAAATGAGAAAGGAAAAAGGACAGTTTTTATTTTCCACCAAACAATAGACCATGGCTAGAAAACACAAATAGATTTAATCTCAGGTTTAGGGCTTCTTTTATCATTTGCTTTCTTGCATTTGTTTGTTTGATTTTGGTTCTGAGATCGAACTCAAGGCCTTCAGACAGAGCTACATCTCCAGCACCTTTTTATTTTTTATTTGGAGACAGGGTCTTACTAACTTGACAGGTTGGGCTCGAATTTCTGATTCCCATGCCTCAGCCTCCCAGAGTACTGAATTGCAGACCCGTGCCATGCCAGCCTTGTTAATTTTCACTGGCTGTATCTTCTTTTCCTTTACTCCCTCTTTTGCTGTAATAAGGATCATTTGAGTTATAAAATAATCTTCCTTTCTTTTTATTGTGATCCACAAATTATATTGACAATAAGGACAATAGATTGTTTGCAAAGGTAGGTTCTTGCAATACAGATAAATCTGAACAATCAGAGAATCCAATAATGCTGCATATGTTATATAATTATAATCCAAGAAGATTATAAAAGTGGGTTTAAATATTTAATATTTGGTTGTAATTTTAACAGTTTAAAGGGAAAGAATAAAGAGCAAAATAAATGATGGACAATAGGAAAATAATGAGGTAGGTCTTTTCCAAATAGGAAGGGCCGAAGAGACATTGGGGGAAGGGAAATGAAGATATACAAAGAATGAAGATGTGCCATGTACATGTACCAACTCCTCACAATGAATATACTCATTAAGTATTGCAAACATATACTCTTAAAAAAAACCCAACTTACTTATTTTGGTGCTAGAGTGTATGCAAACCAAGCCTTCCACCACTGAGCTGCAGTGTTACCCTCAATTTATGTTTTTGTAAAACTTTTTCTTTGCTTTTCATTTACTCACATTTCTCAAGTGATAAAATATTCATGGCATTTAAAAAATAATACATTAAATATTCACTTTGTAAATGTGTCATCCTGGAATATCACTTTTCTAGTGGTATTTTTATTCTACATTCCACACTATTTCAATTTTCATCTGTGTATATTGAGTGGGAAATATTCAAAATATGATTCATTGTATTAACATATTTATGTAGGATAATCTATGTAAATGTATTTCAGGAAAAATAATTGTACCATTTGGTAATGATTTTACCCTTTTATACTCTGTAAGGTTTTCCTAAAGGTTTATATGTTAAATTTATCTGTATGCTGTGATAATTAAATGGGAAGACTTTATGGCATAAATTTCAATTTTTTCCCATCTGTTTTGCAAGAAGTATTAGATCCATTGCCAGGATTAGTGTGTAACACATACTGGTTATTGATAAACCTCGAGATAGGAATGAGATAGACATGGAATTTCTATGTTTAATTTCAAAATGATGGCATTCCAGAAATTCACAGGTATAATAATCACTTAAGTATAAAAATTTGGATTTTAGGGGATCTTAAAATATAACTACTCATTTACCTATGCCATCATTTATTGTACCTCTCTGTGTATTCTTTATGTGTTGAATAAAAATTTATGATGCAATCATCTCAAATATTTACATTAAATCCTACAAGCTGACTGATGATAGGGCATTTACCTATTTAATCTAAAAAGAAGTAACAGCTTACTTTTTAAAGTTTTTTTCCTACTAATTTGATTTCTAACTTTGATGATATATAAATCGTATTTTAAAATTATATAATTTAAATTATACACTAATTCTTAATTATTTAAAGGAGCCTTCAATTGTATGACAAAATAACCTGCCAAGAAGAACCATTTGGTAAGTACTTTTTTAAAAGCTTTCATCAGGAAAGACTTTCCACATTTTATTAGAAAATACTTTCACAACCAAATGTCATTCCCGAGGAACTCCTCTAGTTATTATTCCAAACACAGGCTTTTTTATATGAGGACTTTGGACAAGGGAAGAAAATTGATATCAAGGGAGCCTCAAGTCATAGTGAGCAGAAAGCTGCTAAAGAGACCAAGTAGACAAATGCTCTCAAGTGCAGCCTTATGATTACATGACCCAGGCTTATCTGACTTTAAGATAAACTCCACTTGTACAGAAAAAAGATGTCAGCATCAACAAAAGTCTTTTCTTACACATGAAACTTCTGAGGCCTAGATTAAATGGGTTTTGCAGGAAGACTGGATATCTCTAGCCCATATTCAATTCAGTCTATTCTAAGTAAAACAAAATTTGATGTATTTCTAAAACATTTGAATTTGTTTGACAATGTCTTTCATGACTATCTCTTATATCTTAAATATATTTCAACACATCAGTGTTATATGTCTGACCCACTGAAAATATTTACACTATGATCTCACTAGCTACACTTCTCTGCTGGTATCGTCACCACCACCACAATGTTAATAACATAATCATTGGGTGATCTCCACAGAAACATATCATCATCACCACTTTTCAGGGAAAGAATTAGAAACTTGAAGAGTTGCTCAAATCAACTAGTAAGTAACAGAGCCATGATCCTCTCCACTGCCTGTTTAGCCCCCATAGTGTTTCTTATTTATTGTTCTTTGCTGCTTCCCTGTTAACTGGTTTGTTCAACTGAGAGGCACAAGGCTCCCCGCATGCTATGATGAAGAGCCTGGTAGCTGCTGATGTCATTTTACTTTAATTCATGTTGTAAAGCTTTTCTTTCCATCTCTGAAATCTACCTATAGTACATAATCTGAGATACTTCTCCAGGACAGGGTTAGGGTTAACCATTTACTTGCAACTGGAAGGTACAGGTGTTTCCCTGAAAATAAGAAATAGCTGGAGAATAATCAGCCTTGAAAACTACAGATCAAAATGCCAGCCCCAGTCAGCCTATGCTTGCTTTGCCTGCCTTACAGAGTAGACACCCAGCAAGAAAATAGGGATAGGACAGGCTGACTGGGGCTGGCGTTTTGATTTCTAGTTTTCAAGACTGATTATTTTTTGGCTAGGACTTATTTTTGGGGAAAGAAGATATGTACTTCAAGTGCACAAGAAGGTTGCAATAAAAGTTCTGAACTCATCTGGTAAGAGTTCAGTGAGGCCAGCAAAGTTGGTACTTTTATTTCAGGGAGCATTTTATTCTGCTCGATTTCCTAGATTCAATGTTATAAAAGGTAACCCAGATTCCCAAAAATATAACAAAGCATTTCAAAAGGAAATGACAGTCATAGAAAGGGTATCTCTTTCAAAATTGCATCTGAAATGAAAAGTATGACTGGCACAGCTAGCTTCAAGGTAGAATGCTGCTGATGAAGCAATGGCCAGAGAATACCTATTATCTCTCCATCGTCTACGGCTCTCTAAGTTTCCATTGCTCTTAGCTATGAAATAGGCAAGTGATTATTCTCCACATTTGGATACTTGAATCTCATTCAAGTAAATGTGTACAAAGGACTATAAATTTAGAACCAATCATTTGACATTATCTGAACAAAACGAACAGAGTTCTAACTTAAGGACATTTTTTTTTTTTCTTTTTATCTGAGTGCTAGTCATCTGGGTACCTTGAGCGGGAAGTGCCATCACTGCTGTCCTGGTGAGCACATGGGAAGTGCTCCATTTAACTCTTCACGGAAAGAAGCCATGAATTGCTCTCTATTTTTAACACAAAAGCCAGGTCATGGTTTCTTAACGGTTAATGCAGACTGTGCTTATTCAATCTGTTGAACAAAAATTATCAAAATAGTGTGTTTTTTGTTTTTTGGGTTTTTTTTTTTTTGTACTGGGGATCGAACTCACGACTGCGTACTTCCAAAGCAAGCTCTTATGCTGTTGAACTAAATTCCCAGCCCTGAAATAGTGTTTAAGGGAAATTTTTCCTTTTAGAAATTCAGAATCTGTTCTAAGATATATATCTTTTCTAAGGAAAATCTCTGTGAGAGACAATAAACAATCACCAAAAATCTTATTTATGATCTCTTGATATCTGTAGTTCATAGCAAACTTCAAGTTCCAGTCTTTTCAGTTTTTAAAATCACAATTTTACAATTATACAAAACTAAGTGAGAAATACGAATGAAATTTTTCCATGATTTTTTAAAAGAAACGTTAATATGCTACAACTTATTTCAAGCACATGGAATTATTGTGAAGATAATCCATGGAAAAATAGATGAGGCTCAGTGCACTAAGGGCTTGATCAATATTGTTTTATTATTTCTGGTTTGTTTTTCATATTTAATTCAAAATTTTTCTTTATTTTCCACTAACACAATTTGTTATAAATTGCATCTTTAATTGTATTAAAGTCTCATTTTTCCCTATGTTAAATACTCAAGAAAAGTCACTTTAAGTGTCAGAAAATATTATCAGCTCTTATAGTTCAGTAAGAATTACATACACACACAGGGACCAAGTTTAGCTTCAAAATATTAACACCTGGAAACAGACAACGGCAATTAACAGCATGAAGATAAGGAGGTATTCAATGAGATTTTAATGATTCATCTGAAATGAAATTTCAAATGTCCATCTGCAGTCAGGCAACACAGCAGAGATCTGACCTCACATAGAAATCCCAAATCTACTGTTTAATATGCACAGATAAATCAAAGTTTCTTCCAAAATTATAACTAAACTTTGTGACTTCATTTGACACAAGTATACTATTTATGGTCTAAGTCCTTCTCTTTCTCTCCGTCTCTCTCTGTCTCTCCCCCCTCGCTCCCTCACTCACACTCTCTCTTCATTTTCCAAAAATATTTGAAAAACAAAGGAGGTAAAAACAATACTAGAAGAAGTGAAAAAAATTATATTCTCAATGGAAGACAATGATATTTACCAGACATCAACTCTTTTGGAATTAACTTTTGAAAAATCTGCTCAATGAATATGACAATGAACTGCCAAACATAGGACCATGATTTATGAGATTTATGTCACTTTTTTAAATACTACAAGTTAAGAGATAGGATGAGAAATGCAGCATACGTCTATGATGCCTATGCGGTCTGTCTTCATGGAATTGGAGGAGTAAAATTTCTACCAGACTAGGATTAAGGAAACAAGTGTATCAGTTCAGATTCAAGCACTGATTAACATTGTGGTTTTAGGCACGTCACAATCTTGTGTTAAATACACCTTGCTCTAAAGAAAGTAGGAGTTATAATACTTATTCTAGTTTATAAGTTTACTGCCAACATTTAATGAGAAAATGCATGTGAAGTAGAAAAGCATAAAAACTACAATGTTTTATGCAAAATAAATAAAATTATTTGTCTTTTAAGTAAATAAATTGGCAGATTTCAAAGAAAGTGATTAGCCCGATAATGTATTATACCCGATAGTGATTTTATTTCCCAAATTTCAATGCTACTCTTCTAAATATACTAGGTATATTTCTGGTTTGAAGCCTACATAAAGAAATCTAAAGGTAGAAAGCCCCATCCTGAATTACACTGACTGTCCATTCAGTCATTCCTTAACTAAACCAGCAAATGCACTGATTGTACTTATAAAGCCAATTCTCAATCCTATGACCTAGCTAGTATCTAAATGCTATCCTCTCAGTTTATAGGTCAGCTACTGAAGAGCAAAATGACCATGTGACCTGAGTCTTCCATCACTTACTGGATACATACTAAGTTATCTGAAAATCAAAACTGGACACGTATCTTGAGTCCTAGAACAGCATATCTGGTTTGATGTTGTCTGAAAACTATGAAAATGATCTTAGGTTTTTAAGCAGTAAGGTATAATAGAAGTCAAGGTTTTAGGAAGGTTTAGAGACTGCAAGAGAAATGAGAAGCCTAAAAGTAGGGAGCTGTAGTCAGTAATTGACAAGTGTGGACCTCCAGGTACACTTGGCCTCCAGAGATCACTCACAACACAAAACAACACAAAACAATTGGAGGAGATCAATCCTCTGGAACCAAAGTCTAGATCTCAGGGCAATAATCTGAGATTGAATAGTGACTGCTTGTGTAGATACCACACTTTCCACATCTGGTCTGTTTAGTATTTACTAGTATGTGATATTTTACTGCCAATCTAAGAAGCCTAAACAAGACCTAATAAATTCTTACACTAGACAAATTTTCATGGAGTTAGATGAAAAAAGAAGCTAAAAGATATTCCAAATGAGGACTTATAGAACCCATTAGAGTTTGGTAGAAAGAGTAAGGCATAATTTTAGTTAATTTTTTTCTGTGTTTCTGGATTGACAGACTGCTGGCTGTTGAGTCTCTACTTGAGGTCAATTTGAAAAGGAATGTAATAGTAGAATGTTGACTCCTGCACAAACATTTATTTTTAGGACAGACTCATGGTTCTCAAATCTTGCATCTTAAAACAGAAGTTATGAACTGATTCAATTATACACGCTGAAAACTAAGAGAAACTTATGGGTTGTATCGAGTCTACAGTGGGTCTACATTAGTTTATCTCTACACATGGGACTATCTACCTTTAGATTTCTTTATGTAGGCTTCATTATTTAGGATAATTTGTTTTAAACATTCTGACAAAGTTGTCAATCTCTCTCATATGGCTGTAAAAGATTAGCATGCCCAAATCTATACTCTGAAATAGATTCCCTGCAGGGAAGCCTGCTGTGAAACCTCTGAACTGTTCTCAGTTAAGGAGTTTTAAGACAAACTTTTCCCCCTAAAATCATATTTTAAATGGCAGCTCTACTTTACTCTGCAGATAAGAATATGCATTTAATATGTGCATATAAAACAGATTTGCTACATATATGAGTGAACATCATCTTTTCATTTTTAATGATAAAATTTATATCAGATGAACTTGAACTATTTTTACCACCTCAAAAAATGATTTCTTAAAGAGAAACGGAGGGAGGCAGCAAGAAGAAGAGGAAGAGGAGGAAGAAGAAGAAGAAAAGAAGAAAAAGAAGAGAAAGTGAAGGGGAAGAGGAATAGGAGAAAAAGAAAAAGAAGAGGAAGAGGAGGACAGAGAAAGATATGTAAGTTTCCTTCATCAGAAGTTAGGTTTATTTGCATACAACTTAAATGACCAGATGTATGTAGGACGGTGGGGAGTGGAACCACAGTCTTCGGGATGCAGTAATAAACTCATCAAGATACTAGTAAATAATTGAAAGTGGGAAGTTTTTTTCTGTTCTTGCAAATGAATTTGCCACACTATGTATAGAATTTTCATTATAGGCTGTTGGCTTTATTTGCCAATGACTAGAATTTAACCATATTAAATTGATTTACAACCATAAATAAAAATAATCTTTAATATATTTGTCTTTTGTTGAAGTTTAGTATTGTGGCTTTCTTACTGTGCATGTAACCTGAGAAGGTAATCAGTGATGATGTCAAGAAAACTTCTCTGACTGGCCTCTTCAGATCTTTATTTTCATAATTAATTAAGCTGGTTCAAATTGCCAGTCTCCTCCTTCCAATCTGCTGATGACCAGCTTATGACTAGAACATTCCTGTAATTTTATCTGTCATCTCAGGGATGGCTAAAGTTCAGTATATATGAACTTTGACAAGACTAAAAAGTTTAAAAATCTAAAAATATTAAAACCAATTAACATGAAAAAAGTAAAACATTAGTAAGACATTAGTTCAAAAAATAAAAAAGTAAGACATTATTTCAGTGTCATACGGCATTCTGATATTGTCTTTTTGATAATATATTTCCTTTTTATTCTTCAAAAATAAAGAAGGGAAAAATCAAGACTGCAACAGGAAAACAATGGAATGACTTACTACAAATAGAAATACTGTGATTAGAGCAAGTGTCATTTAATCTCCAGAGCTTTTATTTTTCTATACAGGAAGTATACTAACCTCAACCGAGTACTGATAAATCTAAATGGAATTCCAATATTGAAGGACTTTAGCTTGTGCAGAGTAGAGTGAAGATAATTTTAGGAGAGCTACATGACTGCTAGAAAGAGGAATGTGAACAGATCTACCAATTCTGTTTGTCAGTATGTGCTAGGGGCTTTGTGACCAAGCTCTGTAAATCTGTCATTCCACCAAGATCAAATTCTGCCCTATAATTTCCCACTGGCTACGTGTTGTCCAAAATATCTGCTTTCTCTGTATTTTTACAGCATTCAATTAGGCGTTTGGCAAGACTGAGTACTCGGTATCTGATGACCAGGGAATTAAATCTTCTACTACTTGCAAATAAAGTAATTTAGTGGTCTACATGCTTCCAATATCCTTCTGCCATGGGTCTGGCAATGAGACTGAAGCAAATGGGCAATAGCTACTTCTATACGTCACTGGAAAATTTAACTGGAAGAGGAGCCCAGTGGTCATCAACTGTGTGGTTCTGATGACTAGGTTGGTGGAAGAGCCAGTGATGTGCACAAGAAACCCTGGGCATCAGCCTAGGGGAAACTCAGAACCCACTTCATTACAAATTTCCTACAGTGCAGGAAATAATGCCCCTAGCCTCCTTCCAGGAATGTCATGTAGCAGCGTGCTGCATTTGAAAGTTCTGAGGTGACTGTTCCTGTACTTCTTTTCACCTCTTCTTCCTTTCAGCTCTGACAGTTCATCAGAATAGGTACCAAGGGAACATTAAGGCATAGTCTTACCTCCAGTACCCTCTCTGATAAAATTTAAATTTCCCAAAATAAAAGGGTGGGTATTATTATTAAAAGACAATTCTTTGTTTCTCAACCATGATCTAGAAAGTAATTCTTTTGGAAGGACACTTAGAAAGGTCTCAAAGTTATAGGGCAAGGTAAAAATAATGATCATTCATGTCAGTATAAATGCAAAACCATAGGCAAAAGATTACCTTAATACATAACTTAACAATTAACTTTCAATAATACTCTTTTTATTATCAGAACAAAACACTGACATACACAATGTAAAGGAAAAAAGGTTCATTTTTGGGTCACAATATCAGGGATAGCTGACTGGCTCCAAGACAGAAACACTGTGGCAGAAGGGAATAGTGGAAGAAGATTGCTCAATCCTGGAAGCCAGGAAATAGAGAGAAAGCAAAGAGCCAGAAAGGAGACACAGCCTGCAGAGATACACACCCACTCACTAACTCCCTCTAACCAGACCCACCTGCTAACTACATATTCAGCTATGAATTCATCGATGAAACAACCTGTTGATGTGATCAGCATCTCACAATCTAATCACTTTCCATAAATCCAAATCTCAACACTTTTGAGGAATATTTTGATCCAAACTTTAACACTACCTATTGTCCATCTATAGTCATCTGTATTGGGTTATTCTAAAATATTCATGTAAAGAAAAGCCAGGACATACACAGTACAGCCTCTTTTAATAGTCCTTAATTCAGTCTGTGAACCAGACATAGAAAATATTATTAATTTTAATTTCTATGTAAAGAAAACACTGTTGGGATGATCTGACCTGAAACCACATTCAGGCTCTACAAGACGAGAAATAAGGCTGTAAGTCTAAGGAAAAGGAGTTCCCAAAGAGCTACTGTTGGATCTATAGGAGAGAAAAATTCATGGTTCATACAAGTTTTTAAATGTGATGAATCCAATCATTAGTTTTTTGATCAAGTTGATTCTTGTACATTCAACTTTTGGTATTGCCACTTTTACCCAGAGCTGGCAAAGAAGTGTTATTTTGATCCAGGACTGTAACATAAATTTTTTACATCTACAATTCTTGTAAAATATTTTGTGACTTTGTTTAATATAACTAAATTTAGTTGTTTATTGTGAAAATTTAAGGGGTCTTGGCACCATTGGACCATATCCCTGTATAAAGTGCTCTTGTACGATCATGGCTGCCTGTGGCTGATGCTGCTGACTTTGAGGGACTGATGGGACGTTCCTAATTCCTTGCAGTCCCCTTGTCCCTATTTTGCTATGTTTGGTCAGTTTTGCTTCCTTTCCTTATCTCTCTAATGTCCACAGGTACTTGAGGCTGCAATCGTTATTTGGGGGGATTTCCAAAATGTACCCTTTTACCTGATGTACCACTCATTTACCTTCCCTAAGCCCCACGCATCCACTCAAGTGTACTAATCTTCATGGCTTTCCTTATATACTTCTGCATTTTAAGAGAAAAAAGCATTTATGCACCTGTCTTCCTTACATCAACACAGTTTGATTAATATTAAATAATAATAAAGCCACTAGTATTTATTGGAGGTTTATTCTGTTCAGACACTTTTTCTAAACATACCACACGCTTTGTTAATTCACTGTAAATTTATGTCAATTAGAATTGAGTTTTTGAACCTCTTTTTGCAGATGAGGCAAATAAAGGGTCTCATATGAAAGCAATGGCAGAGTCAACTTGTGTAGCTGGCCAGTGTGGCCTCAGAGCCTACCCACTGTGCGACTGGCATTAAGCTCCACTGTACCGAAATCCCCGCTTTTTCCACTGGGGAGAATGAGAGGCTCCTAGTTGGTCACAAAGAAAACACCAAGACAGAGCACTTGTTTATGGAGGAACTGCTGGGGAGTCAAACATGACAAACCAACATATTTGCTGCTTTCTCGACTCTTACACAGGTACCAACACCCCCATACAGACACACACACACACTACACACATTTTCCTTCTTGGAAATTCCTAGCTATATGTGAATCTGTGTTATACAAAGATACACTTTCGGCATCCAAGTGCAGTAGCAATGGGAAAATAATCACTGAAAAGTACTAAACTAAGAGTCACTCCTTCACAATTCATACGCAAGAGATGCATCAGTCACAGGCACAGAAGTTCAACCTTTCTGAACTTAATGTCCCCACAGATTCCCACTGATTCTGTGACTTTCAGAAGCACATCAAATAGATAATGTTTTTCAGTGGAATCAATTTCACTGTACTTATAAAAGTAAGAAAAATTCTGAAAAATTAAGAAAAACAGTACTTAAATTACTTCTGGCACTGAGCTGTGGCACATCCAAAGCCTCCTTTGAAAACTGTATCTTTTCCCTCATTGTTCCATTGATGCAACATGTTTTATCAGGCGTTGTAAAAACAAACTAAATAGCCAGGGATTTAGCTCAGTGGCTTAAGTACCTGCCTGGCAAACACGAGGTCATGAGTGTGATCCCTGGTACCAAAAAATAAAAAAATAAACTAACTACTTTCATTCTGCAAGGTGTCTCTCCTTCTCTCCCACAGGTCAATTTTGGAATAAACTGTTGTGTGTCCGAAGTATTCGGGACTGTCCTGGAGAAAGAAGATGGGAATTTCAAGTTGATCTTTCTCTCTTTCTTTCTTTCATTTGACTTTTATCCTTTGTTTCAGCCAGGGCTTTGCTGTCTCAAATTGATTTTGGTCGAGCTTCTCCTCTATGACCCATTTCATCACTACACAGTCTTTCAGATCATGACAATAACTTCATTCTCCAAACCATGGCATTTTACGTTCTATGCCACATACTTAAATTCTTTTATCCCTCTTTTGCGTTGTCATCTTTGCTTCAGTCTTCCCTTCTGAGCTCTGTCCTTTTTGCATCTGAGTGCTTTCCTGACATTCTACCTACATTGAATGTCTAGAAAGGACATGTCAAACTGCACAAGCTAGGCATGGAAATCTTGATTTCTATGACAAGCTGGTTCTTCACATAATAGTTTCTGTCTCCACAAATAATACTTTCTTTCTTTCAACTCTTCACCCTTGACACTTCATTTCTGTTAAGCTCCCCATCAGCATTCATTACTGGAATTTCCTTCTGAATATACCTAAGATCCAATCATTTCTTACCAACTGCACTCTGTCTAAGCCATCAGATCTCTTCTCTAGGTCATTAGCAAAAGCTGAACTGCTTTACTCACAGACTGTGCTTATCTTAGTTCCTTCCTGGAAATGATTTTTCCCCCCAATAAGCATATAACTCCTACATTCCTAAAGATCTGTATTTGAATCTCATTGTTTTGGCCTCCGATGGTTACCATAGAGATTAGAATCTCTCCCTCATTAGTAGTCATTCCCTGTGGTTCTTTACTGATCTTCATAGTATAGCATACTGATCTTACCCTATAACATATTTACTTGGTTTTTTAATGTGTGCTTTCTCATATGCAATACAGAATTTATTAAATTGCTCATATCCAGCTTTGAGGACAGCAGCTGGGATGTAGGAGGACTTCAGTAAATATCTGTTGCATAAACACATAGATAAATACTTCTGGTAGGCACGAAGTTGTAGTTCTTATCATTTATGTTTTATTTAAATTCTAGCTTAGTGTGAGACACAGAAAGAGACTTAAAAATTGATTAACTATTTTTCCCATCTTTCACTATGCAGGAAGATACTTGAGTGCACGAGCTGGGTCCAAGTCAGCCCCCAGTTCTTAGGCACTAGCATAAGTCACACCCTGAATAAAGTATGCAGTGGCTATTTATCAAAGGAATCACCTCAAAACACGAAGTACGAAGTTTAGGCCTTACGATAGAATTTAAAAGCTCTGGCTAAGACACTAAATATGACATTAGACAAATGTTGCTTATTATTATTTCATTCAAAAATTCAGGGATCTAGTTTTTCCTGAAAGGTTAGAAATCTAGAAAAGGTGAAGGCACCGATTGGAGCTGAGACAGTGTGTGATGCCATCTCTGCACTTCCTGTGGCTCTTACAGATGGTGTCACATGATTCCTAAAGTGATTTTGCCTCTTTGATTTACCTTTGCACAAATGAAAAACCCCATCATTTCATACTAAAAATGGCTTCTGAAGAATATTGCATGAGGATAAGAGGGAGAATTTGAGCCAAACAGGGTTGGTTTCCAATATTAGCCATGTCAATGGCTATGAAGATAGAACAACTTTTAATGACTTCTCTGAACTTTATTTTTCTGACATGAAAACAAAAGTAACACAAGTAGATTTAAATGAGATAATGCACTTAAACAGCCTGGAATTTTAAAACACCACATAGGTAATGGGTTGATAATCATGATGAAGAAGATGATACTGATATAATTATATGGATGATTATTCTTAACCAAGTAAAACAACAATTCTAATTTTGACTTAATATGACCAAAACAAGGATTGAAATTAACACTTCTGTTGCTGCTTCTATTTAGTCCACTGTTAGGAGAAAACATCTTGGATAAAAGTACATATGTTGATGGAAAACATTTCCATATTTTCTTCCATTAAATCAACACATCTAGTCATTTGGACAGGCCAAAGTTTATCATATTAAAAATTTCAGATAATCTGTACTGATACTTGCTTTGCTTTTCCTTTGCTTTCTTTCTTCTGCAGGACCAGGGGTGAACCCAACACTCTCTACATGCTAGAGAAGCACTCTATTCCCAACGTCCAACATTCAGGAAGGAAAGGGTTATGCAGCTCACAGTTTGTGGAGGTTTCAATCCATAATTCACTGATTTAAGGGCAGGATGAATTCACAGAGGAGAACAGGTCATGGTGGGCAGAAGACAGCAAAATTTGCAACCGAACCTCAACAGCATCTTGCTATTCCTTTTATACTCTGTTTACACTGGGATGAAAGCAGTGCCAAACCATTCAGTGAACTAATCTCACATTCTAGATTCAGCCACCTCTGAAAAGCCTGTCTCCTTATGACTGCATGAAGACTGGGGAGACATGGAGACACAACAGCATCTAGACATAACGAATGGGAATGACAGCTTCTTTCCTAAGTCCAATATAGTTTAGAACCAGAATAAAAGAAAACAGGCAAGAAATCCTTTTTAAAAATATGGTAGATATTCTAATGTTTCCAGTGTTATGTGTTGTTTATTTAAGTAAATTTATATTAGTGTTGGATTTTATAGAGCATTAGCCAATGAGTTAACTGCATATAACTTTGTAAATAAATATGAATGATCTGCAGAAAAAGATAATACTCTCCATCCTAATGGAGATAATGTCAAGGATATTATCAATATCCTGACAGTCACAAAAATATATAAAATGCTGCAACTCTTGTAATACACTATAATTACTGCTGTAATCATGGTCAGTTCCACTGGAGGTAAAAAATAAGTGGATCATATGATAAAAAAGGGAGGCACTTGAGTAAATAAAACTGTGTATCCCAAAATGTTTTGAAAGGTAGCCTTGATATATACAACTTTATATATTAGCATTACAAATGAGAAGCATGGAAAAGAAACATAAAACAGAAAGAGGAATAAAAATTAGGTATTGAACCTACAGCAGTAAAGACAGATCATTTAAATACACCTGTCAGTGTAACAGGTTAGTGTGGAAAGGGTTAGTGTGTTTGTGGGTGAACAGTTCCATGGAATAACCCTTTGCAGCCTAGCAGCAACCTCTAAAAGTCCAATAAAAGAACAGGGCATGTATATCCTGTAAGGTAATAATCACTGATCACTTTCACAAATTGGTCTGAAGTCTTTGAAGTAATCTTTTCACATCTACACAGAATGTCTACAGAGAGAAAGCTACAGTGCATGATGCCACTGCTGAGTGATTAAACCCATATCACTGAGCAGAGAGTCTTCTCAGCGGTAAATATAATTGAAATCATTATACCTGACACATCTGAAAAAAAATTCTGCTATTTAGCTATTAAACTCTTTATAAAAACAAAACAAACAAAAAGAGAAAACAAAATAGAGCTTCTGATTCTTCCTGAAGAGAAATGAAAGAATTGTCCTAGACTGAACCACCTTTGATAGCTGGGGTCACTTTAAACTGGAAAGGAATTCACAAAATGTTCTAGATAAGTGCTAAAATTGTTATTTAATCATTTGGTTTAGCTAAATTGTCTTTAGTGTGGGAGTCCAGAGAAATCTATACTCATTTTTCTTCTTTAAAAAAATCCTTTATTAAACTCATAACCCAATTATTTGGAATGTGAAATTTATTTTCCAGTGTAAAATATGTACCATGTTTGCAGATCATCTCATGAAATGCTTTTGTATTTATAACTTGTCTGCATAGAACATTAAAATTACTACTACTCAATTAACATGGATAATGCTATTTAAATGGAAGTCCATTCAGAATTTTCAGTTTTAAATTTTACTATTTCTATTTTATTCAGAGTTGAGAACTCTAGGCAATATGAAACTGAAAACTAAATACAGCAGACTTACCAATTTTTTAAAAATTTATTTATCCTTTTGGAAATTGTGTTTCAATTTTGTAAATTAGGACAGTCACAACTTACGGGAGATTGCTGTGTGGGTTAATGTAACTGGGTAGTACTTAGTACATGTTTAGTATAATGTTAGTACTAATCATGAAAGTAAAATTTTTCAGTTAAGTATGCAGAAATATGAACTACCAGAGGGAAGAAGTCATTATTTCCATATCAATATTAATTTCCTACTGCAACTGGATACTCTCAATGAACCTATTCTAGTCATGAAATGAACTAATTTGGTAGGATAGTCAGATTTGGTAAAGTTCTGGAAGTGAACACATGTATTCTATAGTTGACAATTTCTGTATTCAAAATATGGTAATAGTAATAGCAACCTTAGTGATGGGTTTATCCTTATACACAAGTGAAAAACTGAAAATAAGAGTTAGAAAAACTACTTACAAATGACAAAATAAAAGTCATTTCCCTAAATTAGTTCTAATTTGCTAAAAATAATACCTGATATAAGTAGATTACAATTACTCTGTCTTAAAAGGAATATCTATTAATAGTAAAGCATGACAAAAATGTCTCAGTAATAATGAATAGCATATTTGAAAGGCATATCTTAAAATTTTCAAGGAAAAATGATACTTATCACAAGAGAAGCAGTTTAGTTTAAAGCAAGCCATATGGCTTCCTGGATTTTTGAATATATAGATGCAAAGTGCATGTCTGCAGGAGTCTTGGGAGAGGAGGTCAGAATCATTCATTTTAAGGTAATCCAGGTGGCATCTAAAGTAACTCTACTAGACTACAACTCTGATGTCTTCATTCTGATCAGTATTCACCAACCCACCTTCTCTTACTGGTTGAAAGTGCTTAAGAAATGATGGTTATCATTTTAAACAAAACTTAAAACAGACTTTAGTCTTTCATGAATCATGTATTTGGCTTTCTCCACACATTCACATTAGGTTGGGTGCTGGGGACACAGACAGTGACTAATATAGAAAGACAATGTTTTCAGGAGCCAGTGCTGAGGGTAGAGTTATTTAAAAAAAAAAAAAAAAAAAAACAAGTCTATCATAGTTGTTTAAATGATGTAATACATCATGAATTCCAAATAAAAATAAAAGTGAAATCAACATGGCAGACACATGAGAGGTGATATTCATTTCTTGTTATGGATATTATAATGAACTTGAAACACACACAACACTAACATGAATCATAGAATGATAGAAGCTATTGTGTGTGTGTGTGTGTGTGTGTGTGTGTGTGTTGCAGTGGGGTGAGATGGAGTGCCTAAAACTTGCTAGCTTTATAGAATTTATCTCTTAAAATTGTCTTATAAATTACTTATCTTTCTGTCCTTAAAGTTTTTGCCTGGGGTCCTAATTCTATAAAAATCTGTTTCATTAAGCTTGAAATAGAGTCCAGAAGTCTACCTTTTAAAGAGATATCCCAGGGCATTTTTTGCAAGTGGTACAAGGACCACACATCAATAAACATCAATAAAATAGGTAATGAAATAGAATCTATTTTTATTATTAGAATCAAGTGTGCCTTATTACACAATTCTGTGATAACATTTCCTTCCACAAAATTTTACCTCTTTGGGAATGTAATTTACCATTGAAGGCACAATCTGCTACCTAGAGACTGGAAAACAACTTTAATACTTTATGAAAATCAGGTCACCTTCATTATGGCTTAGCAAAATTCTGGCCTTTACAAATCCCTTTCTATTTCTTTTTCATAATAGGATTCTTAAATCTCTATTTTAAAACCAACTGCATCAACTTTGTACCCAATTGCATTTGCAAGCAGTAACAAGGACTGATTTTAGGAGCTGAGACTTGATCTGCATTGTAACTGTCAAGGGGAATTAACTTCCTCTGCGAAGTTTCAGGGGCCATGCTGAATCATTCAACTTTCGATTCACGACATGCAATACTTTTGTAAAAAAAAAAAAATGGACATAACTTTTTCAAACTTACAAAGTAAAGAGTAGGCTAGGGTGTAACTCATTTGTAGATCTCAAGCCCAGCATGTACAAAACTTGGGAAAAAGAGGGAAAAGGAGGGGAAGAGAAGAGAAAGAGGAGAAGGAATGAGAATGAATATGCAGACACTTGTGGTAACACAGATAATGCAAATATGAGGGTGATACCAAACGTCATCTGGAACCAGAATGAAAGATTGTACAGTGAAGTAGAAATGACATGGCTGTATGTTGGCTGAAGCAGTCTGGTAAGAGATCAGTTGTTCTGAAAATTTCACAAGGGGATTAAGAAATGGGCTTCACTGATCGTGGAGACAAGTAGGACGGGGAGTCAAAGCCATCCCTGTACATATATTCATTTCCTGATGGAATGATTGCAGTAGAGGAAACCTGAGGTTTGGAACCATATAGCTCTGAGCTCAAATCCAAACATTTGTATTACCAGGTTGAATGACTTTGGGAAAGTCCTTTAAATTTTCCTTTGAGCACTGGTGTCTTTATTTGGGATGTGGAGACCATCATATCTACTATTGGGACTTTATTTCAGGTGTGTAAAGCATAGAAGTATAGCTCCTTGGCTTTATGAAGTGTTCAATAAATACAATCGAACAGCACCAGTAGCCTCACTGCCAACCAGCCATTATCATCTAGGATACGAAGTTAACTTGTGCTTCCTCTGCAGATAAAGCAAGAGAGGCACACAGGGTAGAGGATCAAAAGACAGGAGCATCTTTTATACCTATTCATATGAATAATTTATTTGTTATCTGTAAAGAAGTATTCAGAAGATATCCCCTGAAGTCTTAGAATGAAGCCACATCCCTATGGAGTTATGGGTTTTTTTCTGGAGTAAATGAGTGGATATTTGGGGTACTCCTTATAAAAGTAAAAGTGTCCTCTGCACTTGGAAGTAGGACAGAATCCAGGTAGGGTTATATGCTTTATGAGTCTCCAAGCGGAAGACAAAATAATAAATTATACTGAAGTGCTTAAGAGCACATTCTCTGGAATAGGAAAAATCAGTTAAAATCCAGACTCCATTATTTTTTAGCTGCACAAATATTAACCTTTTCACATTCATTTTCACATCTATTAAATGAGTATAATATATATTTCATGAGTCCAGTGTACAGATTGAGTATAGTAACATTTTAGCATTATTTCAGTATTGTCTCACCTTTAGTGAAATGCTCTTGAAATAGTCAATCTAACCACATATTTGCTATTTGTGTTTCAGTTTCCCTGTTCATAAAACCAGATTGTAAAAGTTGTCCTTGGAAAATTAGCAGATATCTGGAATAACTAAACATGGGGAAGACTGAAAAACTATCTTGAAAATTATGAGGAGCTCTACAAAGTTTCCTTGTGACATTTTTTTTTCCCCCAGTGGTGGTGGTTAGCAGATGCTTGGCAGTCGGTGCTTTTGTTATGTGCTTGGACTCTCAGAGTATCACTGAGCAAACTGCCTCCCTCACGTCTACCTATGCCAGCTTTAGTAAGTTATTTATCTTGTTTATGCCTCGGTTTGTTTACTTACAACAAGAATCTGGGCACAGTAGCAGCTTCTTAGGCTGAGGTAGGAGGAGTGTAAGTCTGAGTCTAACAGAAGCAATTGAGATATTTAGCAAGATCTTGTCTCAAGAAAACAAATACAAAAGCCTGGAGATTTAGCTTAGTGCAAAGGCCCTGGATTTAATGTCCAGTGCAGAGAAGGGAGAGGGAGAAGAAGAGGAGCAGAAAAAACCCATTACTAGAATGAAGTGGCAGAAGTCAGTGCCTGTCACACACTAGCCTTTAATAACTGTGTGTACATGTGTGGGTATGTAAATGTGCATGTATTTGCATGTGTATAAAGTGGGATGGAATGTAGTATGTGCACATATTCCTAGATTTTTCACTACATATTTCTAAAGCACTTCCAACTCAAATGACCATTAGACAATATTCACCCATTTGTGGTCTGACACCACAGACTCAATCATCACTCACCCCTCTAAGGTCTTCACTTGACCTAAGTGACCCTCATAAATCAATGTCAGCTTGCCATTCCTTCCAGCATTTTAAACAGTAGCATAATTTCTGCCACAGTTACCCAGTCTAAAAGACACTATTGTGATTTAATGCTATAGAAACCACTTAAATAATTTTCAGTGTTGTTCATAATCCTCTAAAAACAGTTCAGAAGCCAGCATGTGAAATTACTTTGGTAGGTCTACAGTTTTACTAAATTTAGACTGCCAACTTGCATGCCTCTGATTAAGAATACACAAGCCTTATTCCTAGGAAACTGACTAGTGCATAGAACTCTGACCAAGTCCTTAAGGAGCTCAACTTGTTAATGGAAATATTGAGTTATACTAATATATTAGAAGACATGTAAGATTACATGAGAATGAGAAATTTAAAAAGAAGATGAATATAACTGTGATCAAAATTGATCAAAACAAATTTTCGTATTTGATAAGTATTTTAAAAGATGCTCATATTCACCTAATTAGTGGAAACCGCAAGTTAAATAGAGAAAAGTGTCTTTATTGCTCTGACTGTTGAAAATTAAATATTGATAAAACACATTCAATTTTCAGTTTATGGAATTTGTTAACAAGTTGGTAGTGTCTACAAAGTTTTCAGTAGAAAAACCCTACTGAATCACCATTTCATACTGTACCATCAATTCAAAGTCTTTAAATCAAGTATCTTACAAAACACAAGTGCAAAGACAGGTGTACAGTGCACTTCATTTTTACAATGTCTATGAATATAAAAACTTCAAGACAACCTAAAAGTTACTTAACAGAATAATGATTAAACGATGCATGCATATCCATGTGATGCAATTCTAGGTCAATGCTGAGAAGAGCAGGTGCTATCTATTAACACTAATTACAATGGAAGCTCACCACATTCAGAAGAGGTGTGGAAGAGCATAGGAGAATATAGATCTAAAGGTCATGTGAATCATGCCTTCTGGTTATACTTAGTAATGGGAAGTACGAACAATAGAGGAATATAACATCTAATTTTTAAAATTCATGAATTCTACTCCAATATAAATGTAATATTTTTTTCATAGCAATAAATAAAGTCTGTTTTCTAATCCTGTGGCAAGCACTAACTGGGTCTGCCAACTATGTTCCCTGTGGCCTTGTGAATTTTCCAGTGTATAAGCCTGCATGCAGACTGATCATCCTCACAATGCAGTTTTAGTAGGGTGAAGCTGTTGAAGTAGGAGCGTTGTTCATCCTTACACTGGATTTCATGTGTCTGGGAAGGCTCTCAGCCAACTACTAATACCAACCAAACATTCCTTGGGGACCTAAACACTGCACTTACTGAAGCATTTCCTTTTCTCAGCTGAATTAAACAATTTGGTTCCCAGATGTATTTAGCTGAACTATTTGTCTCTGGGGTCAAATTATATAATTGATTTGCATTAACAATAACACACCATAATGTATCTTGAAATAAATGTTTATGTGTTAGGAAAGGTGATATAGACATTTCTCAAAAATAAATGTATTAAAAATTTTAAAGTTTGAATTTGACCCATGAGGGCTGATAACATTTAAGAAGAGAAAAATTGTTCAGAGGAAGACTCAGTTGAGGAATTTGATTTGTAAGGACAAATTTGTTCCATTAAGAATGTATTCTTTCAGTCAACAAAGCAATAGCAACCTTTTCTGAGGTGTATGTTATAAATTTTAATTTTTCCAAAGCCAGTCCTCTGGGTTTCCTAGCATCAGGGCTCATGCACACTAAATTCCTCAATGGAAGTACATGGAGCACATGTTTCCTAAACTGCATGAGTCTATCTGCTACCTAATATCAGAAATTTTCTGTTTGACTGTGGAAATAGTTTATATACCCAATGTGTGATCTAAGACTATCTGTTGTGTTAATCTATTTTCTTAAGGAAAGAACTATATAGTTAAAACTTTATTTTGAAAACTAGAAATTATAAAATCACATGCAAGATAACACACTAAAGGACTAGGTTAGCAGCTGAACTACCAATAGACACACCTAGAGGAATCTATAAATGTAATGAAATTTTAATGTATAAATGTATAAATCATAATGTATAAATCATAATTTCAACTAAACTTTATAAAATTCTTACACAAAGCCAAACATAGATTTTAAAAGACAAAGTCACAAGTTGGTCAGAACACAAATGTAAAATTATGATTTGAGCTTCTAAACTCAGTGCAAATCATCTTTCCCTTTGTTTACTTGAAGTAAACTTGCTGCCTATAGTTAAGAATCTGTACAAAGATTTCAGATAGTAAAAATTGTTTCTGTCTACCTTCCTCTAAAGGAATTTCATTAAATAAAGTGTGTATGGGCATTACATGAATGAATTATCTTGCTTTTGATTCTTAATTGTGAAAATATTTCTGAGTCATCGAAAATACATTCAAAACAGCTCTTCCAAACTGTCAATAGAATGCTAAAAGTAGTGCTGATGTGTTAAAAATAATAACTTAAAGGCATATTATTCCACAAATTTATTATTTATAACCAACCCAAACTTTTCTAGCTGAGAAACTCAATTTACTGAGATGATGACTCTTACTTAAAATATAAAAGCCACATTTTGTGGGCCCAAAGTTATTTTATGGAAATACATAACATTCTTGATTAATTTGAACATTTAAAGATGGATAACACAAGATGCATTGGATATTATGCATTTAAAATTCTACTGTCATGCAACATCCTCCATAAAATTAGATTAATATTTTAGATTTTTATAAGATTTTTACTGTCAATAAAATAGCATACAGATCACTGTATTACCATATCTTCATGATCCTCATACTTTAATAATGGCAGCATGTTGATTAATTTCTGTATCCCAAAATATGACAGTTTCACTTTATCTTTGGTAGAAATGAAAATAAATCACATACAATACTTACATAACATATATGAGGCAAATAAATACAACTGAATTCTTTCTTTTAACTAACATCTCACATTAGAAGCTAGAATTTCAATGGTTTGTAAACATCCAGATGGTCCGATTTATTTGGTGAATCAAATTTTATATCAACTTGCCTACCATATAAAAAGTGTGAATAATTAAAGCTAAAAATTTATATCCCAATTTAGTTCAGCAGCATAAGTGCCTGCCTGGCAAGTGTGAGGTCATGAGTTTGATCCCGATACCCCCCTCAAAAACAAACAAGCAAACTAACAAACACAACCAAAATTCTTTGTTCCTGCTGAGTCATGTTAAATGTGTGAAAAAAAAATTGGACTTGGTACTGAAGCATAAGAAATTTAAATAATTACTAAGATTTTTTTATAAACATGATCCTTCATAGTTTGCATATTCTGTATTATATGGAGAGAGAGAGTAGGAGAGAGAAAGGACAAAGAAACATACAGAATGAAGACAGGTATTAAAGACTTTTTGTAGTACATTTTTATCAGTTTTGAATAACAGAATATTTGTTCAAAGAAGTTTTTACCAATTTAATATGAATATGTAGGATAACACAACTTCTAGGATACATCTTTTATGATACTTGTCATGGACTCCTATCAAATGAGGATGAATACATTACAAAAGAACTAAATTAGTATTCTTAATGCATAAATAGTATGGGATTTGGAGTCAGAATTAGGTTAAAGGATATTGTAACTTCACTGAAATTTCCTGAGCTTAAACTTCATCATCTCCAAGATATTATTATCATTATGATAATAATAACCATTTCACGGAGCATTTTGACAATAAAATTAAGAAATGTACACAAGGTTGGAACCTGGCACATATCACTAGCATTTATTTCCCATTCAAGAAATTGTGAAATAAGTTTGTATATGATAAACTTACAGACTTTCAAAGAAAAGGGGAGTTGGAGGGGAAGAGGAATAAAAAACTGAAATATGTTATGTACATGTATCAATTCCCTATAATTAATGCAATCATTATGTATTGCAAGCATGTGCTAATAAAAATTTTTAAAATATTAAAAACTAAACTAATAGAAAATTCCAACGTTTAATTACATTGGCCTTCACGTAATCAAGTGTATTTCAGCATAGCCCTGGTCTTCAGCTGCTCTTGAATCAGCTCTGCTGGATTTCTTGTACTTTCTTACAGAAATAAACCTTTGAGAGGATCAGCCTACTCATGAAACAATGTCAGACAAATCAAAACTGGGGAATATTCTAAAAAGTACCAACCAGTACTCAACCAGTACTGCTCTATAGTGCGCCAAGTTTATAAAACAAAATGACAGACTGAGAAACTCATATGCTTGAGAAGCCTAACAATTATTTCAACTAAAAATAACACTGTGAATCAGATTCTCAAACAGAAAGAGGCCATTAGTGGAAAACTTGGTGAAATCTGAATAAAGAATAATTCAATCAATAGGATTTTACCAATTTTAATTTCTTAGTTTTGACAGTTAGCATGGCTATACGAACTGTTGAGTAAAGAGCATGAGGGAACTCTCTGTACTTCATTTCCAATGTCTTGCAGACCTAAAGTTATTTTAAAACAAAAAAAAAAAAAGCAAAAAATTGGAATCTGAGAGTTGCTACAAGTAACCAGGCCTTCTATGTGTTCCTTCCTTGAGAGAAGACTTCCTGCACTGTCTCAAACTTACCTAAATTCTTGCGTCCACACTATGATGCCAAGGAAAATGGTTTAAAATATAATGATACATTTAACAATGTGCATTCTCATAGGATTCAAATTAGAGGCAAAAATAGAAGATTTATGATTCAGTAGCTATTAGTGTTGTGGACAAACTTATTCCTGTTAAAGTACTAAGTATACAACATCTTTTATTAACCTAATATATTAACCAGCAATGACAGCTTTATGGCAATTAGGTTATATAAACTTCTTACTAAAAAGATACATCATTAGCTTATATTTTTAAACTTCCATATGTCACCCAAACTTAGGCAGAATGAAACATGAAATGCAATCTCTATGACAGATTTTCTTAAATTCACTGGTTTTCCTATTTCTCCTGACATTTTGTTAAAATTTTAATACTCCACGTTTTGGCATTTGACATGTTTGCTTTAAATAACTTTGTCAAGCAGAAACATATGTTTTAAAATGGCAAACTATGCCCCTCTTTCTGTGAAAATGGTGGGTCAACTTAACAAGGTATTTTTAAACACCCATAATATCAAAGAAGAATTTGTAGGCTATACTGTTTGCAAAACAACTTTCATTTAATTTCTTTAACCACTAAGATACTCTTTGGGGGTGAAGGGGGTATGAATAAGATTAAGTTGAAGGTAAAATTTTCATGAAGTGGAATCAGGCCTCGTTCTACTTGAAATAAAATTAGGAATTCTCATATGGCTTAGCAAACATAGTATCACTGCCAACAAAGAATATATGATGTTATCATTAGGAATCATGCCAGAGAGCAAATGAGGACAATGCATTAATAAATATCAAAACTGAGGAATATTCTAAAAAGTACCAACCAGTTTTCAATCAGTACTGTTTTATAGTGTCAAAGTTATAACACAAAATGAAAGGCCAAGAAATTCACATGCTAGAGGAGTCTAACAACCATTTCAACTAAATACAACTTTGTGAATCAGATTCTCTTTATTTTTCCATGTACATGATCTCAGGAAGTGTTTCTTTATTTCTTCAACTGGAGGAATGACAAGTACTAACCCACAGAGGTTGGGTTCAGATATTAACAAGATGTAATGCTAAAGCTTCATTTTCTAGAGTGTAAAAGGCAAAATACAAAGAGAATAAACCAAATCAAGACACACCATTTGTTCATAGTTGTCTCTCAGAAGAGGATGGATCAAAGTGTGTCTCCATATACTATAAGATGCTCCATATAAGAAACCTTCTACTACCTGTGCAGCAGCTGAAGACTATTCTAGAAGGACTGGATGTAGCATTGCTGTCATACTTTATGGATAGTAAATTAAAATGTGGGATTCCTCACTCATGAA
Organism: Hydrochoerus hydrochaeris; assembly: GCA_004027455.1. Lineage (NCBI taxonomy): Eukaryota > Metazoa > Chordata > Mammalia > Rodentia > Hydrochaeridae > Hydrochoerus > Hydrochoerus hydrochaeris. The sequence continues at coordinate 29,289 of PVLA01006532.1, forward strand.
TATTTGAGAATTTTAGAACAGTTCCAGCAGGTCATCCTAAAAATATGAAATCTCATGTGCTTTTGCTGGTCCCACACCTATGAAGCAAATTGGTAGGCAATGATGTTGACCTAAAAACAATGCTTTAACTTCAGGTGCTCCAATGGAGTGACCAGTGAAGGAACAGGAAAAAACATGGAAACAGTAGTGTCATTTTATGGCAGTACTAACACTAAGAGTTCAGGTTGATAGTTTTCCAGTATATTGTCCATTATAAGTCTTTTAAAATGTAAAAAATATTTTTAGAATGTGGGCTATACAAAAAGGATATGGCTAGGTTTGGCTTTCAGGACATAGTTTGATGACTTCAGGTTTAAGCATTCTTGTCTAATTAAAAAGCAAGGCTGTCAAAGCTTATGATGTGAAACTACTAAAACCTGCTGTAGAATGACAGATACAATGAAAATTTGTCGATAGAAAAATAATTATTATGTAAAAGGCATGCATGATAATGCCAAAGCAGCACTTTTAGTGAGACAAAAATACACTTTAAGACAAAGACTATTCCCAAAGATAAAAAAGGATATTTCACAAACATAGAAAAAATTCATCAGGAAGACATAATGATTGTCCATGTGTATGGTACAAATAATAAACTCAAAATAAAAATATCTACAGAATTAAAGAGAAAAATACATTAATGTATTAGAAATTTTGTATATCCCTCCTTCAGAACTTGAGACTGATAAAATAATAATAAAAATATAGAAGACATGAAAAACATTAACTATCTTGCTCTAACTGCCATGTTTGGTAAAAGTATATGCTTTAGCTACAGAATACATATCAAGTGTACATGACATATAACCCAAAATGCTTAAGTCTCCATAAATTTTGGAATACAAACCATAAAACATTTTATCTGATGAAAAGTTAAGTAAATTAGCACTTAATAAATGCAGGAAATATTTAACCAACTGGAGTAAGCAAGATAATACCAAATAACTCATAAGACAAAAGTGAAAACATAAGACAAATTGGAAAATATTTTGAAAAGAATAACCATCAAAATATATTAACACTTTGGGAAAGGAAAGAATCTATAACTTGGAGAAAAACTTATATTTTATTTCCAAGGCAATATATTAGAAAAGAAGACAGATTTCAAATCTGTGACTCAAGACTTCATTCAAAAAAAAATCTAGGAACATTTATAAAATAGTATAGAAAGAAAATAGTCAACAGCAGGTATCAATGAAATAAAAGTTAGAAAACAGAGAAAACTAATAGAAACTAACATTTTGAAAGATGATTCAATTGACAAACATCTTGCAAAATTGATCAACAAAGAAGAAAATATAAACTACCAATATCAAGAATGAAAAGAGAAACATATATGAAGGTATGGATCGCTATTTTGAAGAGAATGAGAGTCATTATGGCAGCCATCGTTGACTTCCCTATTGTCTGATCTTGAAGACCTAAAATGCTTTCATCATCCTGTTCTGATCAGTTTAATACTATTTTGTTCTGTATGAATTCATTGTGTGTGAAGATATGGGCAACTATTTGGAAGAAAACAAGAGACAATATGACAGACAGTGAAGATCTCCTGTTGTCTTGCTTTGAAATCTGTGTCTCTTACATTGTTTTCTTCTGATCTGTTTTAATTTTACTTTCTTTAAAATAAAATTTAAAAAACAGAATGAAAAGAGATTATCACCACAGATGTCACAGACATGAGAAGGATAATAAGGGAACAACTTTATGCAAATTTCAACATTTTAAAAGAAATATCAAAATTTCCTGAAGGGAAATTTTTAACAAAAATGATACAAGAAACAGAAAACTTGATCTGTGAAAGCCTCACATCTACTAAAGATTGAATTTATCAAAACTACCTCAAAAGAAAATGCTGGATATAGCTGACTTTATTTGTGGATTTTGTTGAAGAAAGAAAGAAGCACCAAGTTTACACAAACATTTGCAGAAAACAGAAGAGTGCCACTGTCTCAAGATAATTTTGAGGCTAGCATCAGTCCAACACCAAATCCTAAAAAGTGTTTTTTCAAAAAATTTTTAGTCTAGTATCAATCATGGTGCAAAACTTCTTTACTATCACATTATGCCATCGAACAACACATAAAAATCACAGAAATTATAACTAAGTAAGATTTTTCCTAGAAATATGTGGTTTGTGTATTTTTAAAATTCAGATTATATAATTTTCCATGTTAACACAGTGAAGAAAAGATGCTTGGTCATCCAATGGGCTACTTCATATCCATCTTTGGAAGGCAGCTAATAGTTGGTAAAGTAATTTCCATCAGAAGAGAAACACTTTATAGAGTTTCTAGCTTTATGAAAAAAAAAGTCAGTCCCATTTTCTTTTCCTCACTTCTTTTGGAGGAAGAAGTGATGACTCAAGTTCATGGAATAAAACAGAACAGAGCTCCTTGAATGTGGTAAATAATAAACACAGTTTGGGCTGATAGTTCCTTATCCATCCCTACATTATTAAACAAATACCTACTTCTGAGTTGTATAGTGCTGTGAACTCATTACTTTGGATATAATCAGTGTGCTACTCACCTTACTGTCAAGAAAGAAATATACATATTGATCACAAAAACGACACAAATAACTATTACAAGTAGGAAAACTACGAAGAACATATATAGGTATTTTCAGAAAGACATTAAGTATGGCTTTGCTAAGGAATGAATTCTGACTACAGATTTGATGGTGAATAGGAACTGGTTAAGCAAAGAATGAAAGGAAATACACTGTAGACAAAGAGAATGGCAAATAAGTAGTGTTTGAGACTATTCAAGAAAAATGCTTCCCTAGCGCAGTGTTTCCTTCTCTTGATTTTAGCTAGAGGAAGACTGGGTTATAGTGCAGTGTTTCCTTCTCTTGATTTTAGCTAGAGGAAGACTGGGTTATAGGTGCAGTGTTTCCTTCTCTTGATTTTAGCTAGAGGAAGACTGGGTTAGAGTGAGGAGCAATCACATACTTCCTCTACTTAAAGTCACCAAAAGCCAGTTCTCTGTAGCTCAGTGTGGCTGGCAAGTATACGGTAAGCATTACCATGCTTTCATTGGGATATCTGTGATTTAGAATACAGTATAACTTTTTGGCAATGAAACAATGTCAACAGGAAAGTATTTTTCTTTGGTTATCTCTTCCTGAAATACACAGGCCAAGTCAAAAACTTTGTAAGAACTCATACCTAGTCCAAGGACATTTCAAATGTTTCTCCTAGGTAGAAGTTGGATCGTAGACCTGGGACTTCAAAATGCTAAGGCAGGGTGCTCTAGCACTATCACTCATCGCCTACTTGCCAAGGGAGAATGGAGCAGATTAACTTGTTCTCAAAGCATTCTCATTGTCTTAAATTTCCTCTAGAAGTGGTTAAGACAGACATCAAAAAGCACAGTTTGCTTAAAATAAATGTCTTCCTTGGCTCCTGAAATGGTGTTTTGTTGTTGTTAGGATTCTTCTTGCATGCATTTCCCCTGTTTTTCCCCATTATTTCTCAAGTCTGTTATTGGTAAGTATGTACTAAATTGAATATCAGCTAGTTCTAAGCCTGTATTGTTTTCATTAACTAAATGAATGAATACGAGTAGCATGGTTATGAGGCTCTGGATTTGGACAGACAATGTAGCTAAAATATCATATCATACACAGAATCTATATTCAATCTGTATTTGCCAATTATAGAAAAATAAAGCTAAGAAGAAAGTTTTAAAAGCCACTGGAATTTGAAACTAGACTTGTAAGAATATATTAATTCAAATATCAACACTCCTTGATGTTTTTTAAATTATTTAATCCTCAGGTCCTCCATCTATAAACTAGGGATATCATTCTACCTTCCTAGAATGCTGCTGTATGAATTAAGTGAAAACATCAGCATAAAGAGCTTAGTTAAAATGAATGGCACAAAGTGACATTCCAAACGGTACCTTCTGTTAGTACTATATCAAATATATGTCTGCAAAACTTCACCTGAGTTTTCTTTAAGGAATTATTAATATATCTTCAGAACCCAAAAACATTGTACCTGCTTAGCCTATCCTTTACTTAAAATATTAAAGAGAGAAGAGCAAAACTGAAAAGACATAGTTTAGTAACTTTGCTGCGTATTTAATCAATTAATAGTACTCTGTCTTCTTCTGTTTATATATTAATTGATTCTGACACAATTATAATTCAAAACAGCCAGTTATTCAACTCAAGGCCAGTTCATTCTTAATGGATTGTTTCCATTTCTGTCCACTAACCTTTACCACTTGGCAGTGAATTTGATTAAATGTATACTTAAGTAGTACTTTATGTCAGAATTTTAAGTATAAACAAAATGCCTCAGAATTTATAACGATAATAAATATTTATCCCTAAAGATAATAAAAAGGGTCCTTTGAACTCAATTAATCTAACAATGACAGTGGCTTGACTTGAGTGAGAAATAAATCTTATTTTTATATCCTGTTTATCAGAAACAGAGAAACAAAGTGATTTAAGAAGTGTTTGACCCTTTATGAATATAATTATGCTTAGACACCATATTGACAAAGTGTGTTCACTTTTCTTGGTAACCGGCATTAAAAATGACTAAAGGGAATTTTCATTTGAAAATAGGACTTTAACAACTTAATATTCAGTTCTCCCATCAGTGTCCATGTGACTTAGGCATCATCTTCCCTTGTGGCATCACTTCCCTGCAGATAGAGCTTGAAGGTTGCTGACTGGGGCACAACTGGTGGGGAGAGACCGTACTGCATCGGACTCCACCCCTCCTCAGCTGTGAACCTATCGGACTCCACCCCTCCTCAGTTGTGAACCTATCGGACTCCACCCCTCCTCAGCTGTGAACCTATCGGACTCCACCCCTCCTCAGCTGTGAACCTATCGGACTCCACCCCTCCTCAGCTGTGAACCTTTGCTTCACGTCTCTGTGTTTCATCTTAGTCTCACAGGGTTGGGAAATTAAAATTAAACAATGAATGGAAAGTGTTTAGCACATAGTTTAAGTGGTCAATAAATTATAAATAGTTATGTGGATATGGATCTACAACTGTGGACAAAGAAAAATTTACATAAAGTGTCCAGTATTTTCACTTAAATTGCCTGAAATCATTTTCCAAATAGATTCTAGGCAGAGAGTGTTCGATCTTAACAGAGGTGCACATACATGAGGGGATTCCTACTTCCATTCGCTAATTTGTATTCCATTTTGAGAATATTTGTGTCTAACGCAAACTTCATTAAAATGCAGTAGATAGAAGTTACTGACTGCCCGCCATAGATAGAGCATCAAAGGAGATAAAAGAATATAACACTTCCATTAAAAGCAATTTAGCAGTCAAGGTTCTTGTATGCAAACAACGGGATCTGGCTTAGGCTAAATTAAACAGAACAAGTATTTTTAAAACAGATGAACAGAAACAGAGGAAAGTTATGCAGTTAGCAATAATGTCTAATTTCACAGCAGACGACGCTCTGCTCAGGTCCTCAGTGCACCCTCCACGGGGGTAGATACCATCTACATCTACATGTACCACCCAGCACTGTCACCCTCCACCACCGTGGCTGACCCCCTTCTAAGGCCAACATTTTGTATTAACTAGTTTTTATGCCACAATTGCCAATTCCAAGTTAAAAATAGGTGATCAGTGGCGCCTTGCTCATGGACTCTCCTTCTAGTTGTGAATGAGGCTGAGGGTAAGCATCTGGCTTTCCAAGCTTCCATTATGGGAGGTGAACTCTGCCTTCCAAAATAGAGGATTCTTCAAATATAATGTTAAGTCACAGATCAGGAGAAGAAAATAAAAAGTGCTCTCTGAAAATACACAATTAGTAGACCAAATTAAATAAAAAGGAGAGTTACTATAGATAAATTATTTCTATTACAAAAAGGGATATGTTAATTATGTGTTAGGAGTATAAATAAGAAAGCAGTAAATACCATGCCTAATGACATAGATTTTTAAATTCGAACATCTTGGGGTCCAATTCTAGTTTAACTTCTGCTTAATTCAGAGTATTGACTCACTAAAATCTACATCCTGCAAGCTCACTATAGTTGTCAGTGTGGTCCAGGATCTGCCAGTCAGATGCACCTGAGTTCAATAACTGGAGAGAGAGAGAGAGAGAGAGAGAGAGAGAGAGAGAGAGAGAGAGAGAGAGAGAGAGAGAGGATCAGTGCACTGCATCTATGCTACTAGCACAGACTGCCTCACAGGTGGTGTAGGTCTGATCCAGCACCAGAGTAATGACCACTGTATTCAGCAGGTGGTCACGACATCCCAGCAGGATTTGCCATTGTCTTAGCAGTAGAAACATGGGCTGGATTCTGGAAGTTGTATCTAAAAGTTCAGCCTGGAGTCAATTACTTCAGTTTGCTCAAGAATTGTGTAAGACAACTAAGTGCCTTGCTGTTTAAACTAGCCACACTGTATTCTATTTTCTTCAACTAAGCCTTAATCAGTACATTTCCCTGCTGACTTGCATGGCCTTCGGTATGTTACCCAAATTTTCTAAGATCCCAGATCTTCATTATAAAGAGAAAATAATAATAGTAGCTGACAACTGAGATGATTAGGTGAGAACAAGTCTGTATACAGACAATGCCTGTACAGGTGCATTTAGAAAGAGTAGTTCCTACTGAAGAAGAGGAGGATGATTATGATGCTAATAATAGTTATGAGGTTGACATTAATGGAGGTTGGCCCAGGGGTAGATAAAAGACTCCGCAGGCTGTCATGAAGAAAACGATGTTTGCTTTACAAAAACTAGCCGGTGCTATTGAAGGCCCATGGGAGGGAAAATCTCTCTGAGTTGTAATGCAGGGAGCCAAGTTCAGAATCTGAGAGAAGTCAAACTGAGCTGCAGTTCAGTGAGTTGCAACTATCTACCGAGAACAGGAGGTTCCTGCAGTTCTCCAGGGAAGGTCTGTGGGTGTATTTATGCCTGTGGCTTAAGATGTTCACATAAGGGAAAAATGCTAAGAAATCTACAAATGTGGCATTTTTACCCCAATTAGGATTGAGTATAAAATGAAGTCCAGCCAGAGAGACAGTCTTTACAGGATGACAGCATTGCTGGCACCTTTCCTGAGCCCAAAGAAAACAAAACAAACACGTTTGTACACTCCCACTGCCAGCTCCCTATGAAATTTCTATGGAGAGATTTATAATTTTCAGTGAGGACTTACACTTCATCTTTTGATCTAATGGATAATTTCAAAGTGGGAGAAAATTTTGCTGTGAAACTTAAAAGAACGTGGCTATCACCTTCAAAAGGTAAATATACAGATAATGTGGATTTGGGAGCAGAGCCGCATCAAATACCATGTGTCCTGAGAGACTTAGGAGCTCATTTAGTCCTTGAGAAAATACTTTACTTTCAAGGACCCATGATGGGAGCCAGTATCCTTAAAGCTGCTCCTTGCTGTTCTTTAAGTTGAGAGCTGAGAATTTTACTAACACATTCATTGCTAAACTTCACAGCTGTGTTAGCCATGATCAAAGGGGTGAATTGCTTTTGGCTATGGGCTCATTCCATCACCAAGAGGACTTAGCAGGCAGGGATAGAAGGTAGTGGCTGCTACCTACCAAGTTTTACACAATATTTACACTGATGTTCTTTCCATGTTACGGGGTAAGAATATGATAGGAGATTATATTTACAGCTGGAAGACTTCATGTCAATCTTTAAAATTCAAAATGTGTTTCTTGATTCATATGCAAGTCATGACTACTGCTAAGACAATGTACTGAACTGATACTCCATCCTTTGAGCCAAAAGGGACCGTGACACACGTTTGCACATCGTCTAAGAAATAGGCTGGGGGACATGAACCAGGCAGCTGAATTTTCACTTGTAAGCATGACAGATACTGCTTTGATAGTACTATTAATCATGCTTATTTTTGGTTCATCCACTTACAATTAATAAAATAATGATTTCTTTTGCACATATAAAAATAGCTGTGCTTTAAATGTAGTGTATTTTGGGTTTCTCTTCTATTTTATTGATTTTTAAATTAGAATGTAGCTATATAAGAGATGAATATATGCAACATAGGGCTATAACGGTTTTAAAATAATGGCCAACCTTGCAAGTGATGTCATTTAATAATGGAAAATACTTGGCAGAGATTGACACTGTTCTAAACAACTACCTTGTGCTACTCTAACATTTGTTCAATAATGACAGTATACATAATTTTAAAGTTCCTTTGAGATTAAATTCTTTCTGCTTTTATCTATTCATTTTATATTAGAAAAAATGTTGTCCATGATCTTATAAGTTTCATCATAGTCATTATGAATGTTAATCAAGTATGAAGAAGTGACATTGTTGAGAAGTCTAGTCCTGGATGTTTCAGTAGCCCTTTCTTGTAAAATAATACTAAAATACTTTTAATTATATATTTTTTCTATCATGTAGTAATTCAACTTCTCTTAATTCATCTTACACATTAGTGTTATTCAATTTACACTTTTCTGAAATGATGCAAAAGTCTTCATATTTATACTGTCCTATATGACAGTCACTAACTGCAGGTAGTTACTGAACATATAAAGAGTAATTAAATTACAGAGGAAGTATATTTATAGCTTTAATTTTAATTAATTTAAATTTGACTTTATACGTACTGGATGGAATAGTTATATATCTGTTTATACATATTTACACTTACACATCTACACATATACATTTAAGATCATGATTTTATTTAATTTACTGGCTTGACCATATAAGAATAGCATGCTATTTAAAATAACAGCTCAGTTGGAATAATTTATGTACCACAACAAGTAACTGCTAAAATAAATTATGGTTTATCCAAATACAGAACATTTGGCAGGCACTACAAATTACAAGAAAATATTTTAGAAAATGAACTATGTGTGCTATGCTTCTAAATTGTGGGAGCAAGCTTAAATATTATGCATATAATTAAATATCAATATATTTATGAAGAAAGAAAAGTTTCAGTTTATTATGACATTATTTATCCCTCCAGTCTCTTCAATCTCACAGGAAAAGCTGTAAAAAGTACTGTCGGTAAGTGCATATCAGCACTCTCCTTATAAAACAGGAAAGAATGGCATTGCTGGGTGTTACAGTTTATGTCTAGATGTCTCCCCAGAGGCTCCCGCACTCCTAGATTGGTCTTTTGGGAGTAACTGAATCACTGAGTCATAATTTAGCTAAATGTGTCAGTGGACTTAAATAACGGTGATGCTAGAGATGGAGCGTGGTTGGAGGACCTGGCTCCCCGGAAGGCAGTGAGCTGGCAGGATGTTTCCTTCCTGCAGTTCTCCCTTTGCTTTCTCTCTCTCTCTTCCTCCCCTCCTGCAGTGCCTTAAACAGCTTTCCTCCACCATGTCCCTCTGCCCTGCCACTCTGTCTTGGAGCCAGCCAGCTGTCAGCTAAAACCTCCACAAATGTGAGACAAATACACCTATCCTTCCTTAATTGTGGATGTCGAGTATTTTGTACCAACAACAAAGGAAGTGACTAAGATATAGGACCAAAAAACATCTGAAGTTGGAATGTAAATAACATAATATTATTTTAAAAAAAAACTAAATACAATCCCTCTCCTTACAACTGGGTTTGGATGGGCAGTGTGAAGGACAGGACCAGTCTCCCCAATGTTCTACAGCACTGTCTTTCCCAGTGTGGTCTCCACACCAGCAGCAGGAACATGACTCAGAACTTGGTAGAAATGCAAATTCTGGAAGCCTCCCGGAGACTCCTGTGTTAGACACCTTGGGGTTGCAAACTCAACAATCAGTGTTTTAACAAGCTGTGCAGAAGACTGAGCTGCTCATGGGGCCCTGAGCACTCATCCCCAACTTTTGCTGTTCATTGTAATCACCAGTAAAGTTTTCAAAATTACTAATTCAGCAGGCTTGTGGTATTACCTGATAATTTCTATCAAAAATGAACAAACAAACAAACAAACATTCTCTCTCAAGTAACAAGCCTGAGAACCTCTGCTTCATACATACTTACTCAGCAGGTACTGAGCAGAACCATCAGAAATGAATTCCCATCATGTAACTGGTTTTGGTGGCTGTTCCCAGGAATATGCTGTAAGAAAGCACCTTAAAACAAAATGTGTACAATCTTAGCACTTTGGGAGGCTGAGATAGGAAGATGGCAAGTTCAAGTTCTGGCTGGGCAACTTAGTAAGTGTCTGTCTCAAAAAATGAATGAATGAATGAATGAATGAATGAATATTAAAAAGTAGAACTGTGTGGATTTCTAATTTGAAAGCAGAAATGTTTAGATTTTAATTTAAAGATTACAGTGAAATAAACCAGCCTCAGAGCAGAGTAGCCACATAGCCTTGGACACCCCTAAAAATGGAGAAAAAGGAAATTCAGCTGCATCAGATCCATTAAACAATGCAGGAGTTCAATAACTTGAAGCCTCACATGATAGATTTGGTTATCTGTGAAAAGCCCTAGCCCTGTCTCCTAAAGAGACCAGCTGGTGAGCATGTTCAGTTGGAGGCTTGCTGTGACAACAACCATAGGAAAGCACTGATAAAGTCCAAGTCCATTTAGAAAACCCACATTGACTTCTTGTTCTGATCCACTTAGGACTTTACTTACAAACATGAAATGACTACCACAATCAGGAGACACATAAGGAAAGTCATCAGCACACAAAAAGAACAAAATAAACATACAGCATCACCAAAAAGAATACAGAAGAGAGAACAAGAGAATTTGTAAAATAACTTGAACAGATATTCTTAAAAAGGACATTCTGCAGAACAAGTGACTGTGGAAACTGAGCAAGAAGATTATAAGGAAGAGATCTTAGACACTGAAATCATGACTGCTAAAAGTATATATATATATATATATACACACACACACACATTATAATTGCTTTAACATAAATATTATTAATATGGAAGATAAAAGTCAGTAAATTTTAATTTAGATCCCTGAAAGACAGATGTAGAAGACCCAGGAATCTATCTCATAGGAGCATTGGAAAGAAAATATAAAAAGAGTAAATGAAAAACATGACTAAAATGCAAGATTTCACTTTATTGGGTAAAAACCCACTTGAGATTGAAAGGTATCTTAGTTACTTTTCTCTCATTGCTTGGACAAAAATACCCAACTCCAATGTTAAGAAGGAAAAGGTTTGTTTAGCTCAGTTTGTGGAGGCTTTAGTCTATCATAAGCTGGCTCTACGGCAGGGTGCCATGGCACATGGGCAACAGTTTCAAGGTGGCAGAAGACAGTAAGAGCAACAAGAGCAAAAAGAGGGGACAATGAGCCTCTTTTCTTCCCTTATATTGTATGCAGGCTACCTGCCCTCAGGTGGGTGTACTCACACCACCACCTTGCCATCCTCTTACACAAGCTCAGGATGTTTACAAAGTGAGAACCCTGGCCCCCTGCAGAGTTACTTAATTAAACTTCTAAACTTCCCCAAATGACACAATGAACCACATCCTAGAGGGTGAGAGCATGTCCTCTGCACCCTAGGATGAAGAACTGCTGAGTTACTTAGTTGAGCTTCTAGACTTCTCAAGGTGACACAATCTATCAAACATTACCAAAGGACTAACACTCAACAGGAAGACACATCCTTCTCATCCAAGTTAGTACTTTCAAATAATAGAAGAATTTAAAGGACAAGAGTCTTCAAATCCAGGCACACATCAAGGCCAGACATACTGTGTGATGAGATGCCAAAAATTCTAAATACATACTCAGTCCCTGCTTAATTTAACATAACTCAAGGATCACCTAAAATTATGAGTAGCTTTCATTATTTAGCACCTCTGCTTCACCCCGGCCCTCCGTGCAGTGCGTGCCAGGACACCACACGCACGCGCACATGCCTTCTCTTCTGTTGAACCCTGAGGAGATCGAACATAAAATGGGATTTAAATTGTTTAGAAAGACAGAAAAAATGCGGGCTCTTAGCCTTATTCTATACAGTCATAACTGTGAGATATGTTCCTATGAGGAAAAATTTAGAAAAGATTGTTAGGTTACATAGCAATAGACCATCAGCAACACACACACATACACACACACAGAGAGAGAGAGAGAGGGAGAGAGGGAGAGAGAGAGAGAGAGAGAGAGAGAGAGAGAGAGAGAAGCACAAAGAGAGATAGAGAGAAAACAGTTCTACTTGAAATCTACCTTAGCAGCAATGTGATTTTCATCTTTTCCTGAGTGGCACTGCTCCCAGAGGTATAATGTATTCAGGACCTGCAGGCTAACATAAACCAGCTCTTGCCTAATTGTCCTTTAATTAAAGTAAGCTCTTCAGTTTTTTCTGGTGTCAAGTAACTCAACCCACAGCTATTTAAAGCATGTCAAAACTCAACAGTTGCTCTTCACTCCTAGGAAATGGTCTTGCAGAATACCGTAACTCATTTGATTTTTCACCATGTATAACTGCTATGACCTGGCTTTTTTTCTTAAATTTCAGCCCTGAATTGCCTTTTTGACGTCTATTGCCAGTCATCTAGTTTTTCCCTTAAGGCAGATAGAGTTTGCTTCCTTAGGAGGATATTCTTTAGCTATCTGAAAATATCTTGTGCAAACATTGCAGCTCCAAGTTGCCCAAATTCCCCTTCCACTAGTAAATGCACCTACCAATCCCTAATTCCAGTTTCTTTCATTGGTTCTTCAAATTCCATGGTTTATATAATATTTACACTTTGGTTGTCCTGATTGCTAAATATTCCTCTTAAAATGACATGGCTGTGATTGAGCATAATATTCCAGGAGTAATATGATGATAGTAATGATGCTTCCATAAGAATGAAAGCTGTTACTTACAGAATGCCAGTACTGAGTGCTGCAGGAAAAACTGAATCTTTTGCATCTCATTTCTTACAAGGATCACAATATTGCAAAGAGGAAGATGCATTATCTTGAAGCTAATGACCTGTTTTGTTATCCTGAGGAACCCCATACCGACTAGTTCTATCAATGTTCACAAAATGCCATCTTACCACGATCCCACATTAACACAGAGCCCCATCTGTTCACAGCTTCTTCTGTCAGAGGTCTGACTCCAAAATGCCACTGATTTTCACTTTGAGGTAGAAGAACATAATGCATTCTTCTTTCTTTAAACTTCTTAAAAATATTATAGCTATAATAGCTATTACATCGATAACCTGGTTCCTACATATATTAACCTTTCACTATAGTAAATTTATGTTCAATGCCTCAAATGATTAAATATATAAATCTATATTGACTTCTTCAACAGAATGCTATGGAATGAAATTGTTGAATAGAGAAAATAGAGCCTTTGTTCCATCAACAATCTGGCAGCAAGTTGTTTTATGGTATCAAAATTGGAACCCAATACAGCAAAAGGCGTAATTTATTTTCTGCTTTCATACAGCATGAGGAACATCTCTGTGAAGCAGAGGTTTGTGAACCAAGGATCTCTGACAGTTTGACGGTCAGAAGGTCAAGACTGCCTTCATGGACTATTTAAATGTAAATGAAATCTCAAAGAGATTATATTCACAAATGGACTGTTCTTTCACTTCATCCAAGCATAGATATCAAAGTACATTTAAGTATCTACATTTAGGTTTTGAAGCTAATTTTTAATGCTGCTTTCTGCAGCAGAAGTTAATCCACATTTTCTACTGAAACACAGTTGGTGGGAGATTCTTTGTGGAAGCAGAGAGAACTATAGACAAAGAGACCTACTTGGAATGTCACTGTAAGGGCAGAATAAATTCCACCGAGGTAGAGGATGGGGATGCTGTGCTAAACTAATGAAAACCAGTATTCTTACAGTAATAATATTAATCACTCAGCTTTCTAATTATCAGATGTCTGCCATATACTAAGCAATATAGATTTGTAAAATATTATTTCATTTGAATCTTATAATAACCCATATGGTAGATATTAGTGTTTCCATTTTACCCATACGGAAATTGAAGCTAAAGTAGGGTGACTTTCTCAATGTCATTTACATAAGCAGTGAATTTGAAAGGCCAGCAAAAACTGGTGTCTGATGTTGTCACAAAGGGCAAGTTGTGGGATATTTTTTAAGATCTTAAAAAAAAAAGACAGTCTGAGTTAACTTTGACATAGCCCAGTGAAGTTGCCTTCAAAGAGTTGCTGAGAAAATCCTACACATTGGGAATTCATTATAGATCTCACAAAGGCTGGAACTGATGGAAAAACCCAGCAATAATGAGTGAGTGTACCAAACCTAAACTTCTTAGCGAATGAACTTAGAGAACTTCATTCTCTAAGTCATGAATCTGGCCAGCCTAACACCCAGCCAGAGAAAGCATGAGATAAAAGAACATAACAATGAGAGGAAAAAAAATCATTGAGTTTTTAGTAACTTGAGCAGTCTATCAGTGGGTCCAGTTAAAGGAATTCTGTGCTTCCTTCCAGCCCAGCAGTCTACATGTTCTCCACGATGAGAGGCTGCTTAAGGCAGCCATATTCTCCTGAGGGAGGCAGCAGGGTGTGGCCATGTAGCTGATATTGGTGTTGGAAAGTTGAGTTGGTGCCAAACATGACAGTGTAATCCTGGGCCTGTATGCATTTCACACATATGTAATCTATCTCATTTTCACTGTTGTTGTTTTTTTTTTTTTTTTCCTGAATGGAACATACTAAATGACCTCATAGTACACTATCATGCTGTGTGTCCTTATGACAATGTGATCTACTCTCTCCGTTTAAACAGAAATCTTTGACTTGTGCTAACAGTCATAAATTATATTTGACAGCCCTGAAGTTGTGAAGCATTGGAAAGCTTGGAACAATTCCAGAATTCATTCATAAATAAAAATATTCAAAAGAACTTTTTTATAGGCTAGTTGGTATTTGGTGCTATTAGCATGACATTACATTACCCTAGAAAAATGTGCAAGTATTCTAATATCTTTTTCCCAATCAGTACTGAAGGGTTTAGAGTAAGATACAGAAAATCCTATCTATCCATCTATCTTTCTATAACATGATATATATCTATTATGCTACATGGACAAAATATGATGAATTAATTCTGAATATAAAGTAAGCTGGAACATATAGATTAAAGGCAGCATTAAGAAACAGGATTGGGAATATCTTGACTTGGATTCCCTTTTGTATTTTAGCAATTTATTTTCCATAGAATGCATAGAGATAAACCTCAGTGAACCCATGTAATTCTGCAAATCCCATTAACTGTGTAGAGCTTCTCTAGCCTTACTTAAGAAAAGTAGTAAAGTAAGTATAATCTATACTGACCACCTAGAATTCTCAGGACTTTTACATCAAGGTCCATTCTAAATAACCTTTCTTTAAGATAAAATATTTATCTTGGCAAGTTCATCTTCAGTGCAATTTTATATTCAGATGTGTATTTATTTAAATTATATCTGCTTTGACATAATAAAAAAGCAAGAATATTGTCTATCATTCTTCTCATCATATCTCTAAATCTTACTACAATACCTTGTATGTAAATGGTGCTCAAAAATATTTAGTGAATGAGTAAATTCTTAACTAAATGAATCAATAAAAGCAATTAACTGATTTCTAATGTCCTCTTTGAGCCTCTTAGAATTAAGTTATGTTATCATCTCTGAATGTGAACCAATACGGTTAATATTTTTTACAAGGTACTAATGATTTAGCAAAGCAATTATTAGGGTCACTTTCACTTGAGAGAGGGAAGAAAGAAAGGAGAAAAGAAGAAAGAGCAGAGCAGAGAAGACAAAGAGAAAGAGCAAGAGGAAGAGGAGAGAGAAATAGAGACTGAATGCAGAGTTAGCTTAAAGGAGAGGAGTAGCTGAACAGCTAGAATGTCAGGCATCACCTGGGAACTAGTTCAGAGACAGGCAGTCATGCTTATTTTAATACACTTAGTAAACTTCTTATATTATATAACGAAGTCTGGCAATCATATTTATTATTAATGCAATACCATGGTTCATTCTCTATAATAATGATTTGATCTCTGGCTAAATGTAATTCCAAATTTCCCTTAAAGACAGGCTACATTGTTAATATTCAGAATAGGTTCCTTTAGAATAGGCATCTGTCAATCTGGTCTCTAATATCAGCGTCTTTCTTAAAGTAATTCAACTGTCGATTATCACATCAGCACAGAGCTGCTCTGCACAAAGGTTGCATGATACTGGGCAAGTCACATTACCTTTTCTGTCTGCTTCTCTACTCCTAAAGAGAAGAATATAAATTAATGTATATGCATTTCACAAGTAACCATAGACTGAAATGAGATATGTAAAGTAGAATGAATTATCATGTTAATTTTTAAATAATTTTAAAATACTTTAAAAATAATTTTTAAATAATTTTAAATAAAATGGAGGTGATATACTTCCACCTCCATTGATTTTTCTCAAGCCTATTATAATTTAATAACATTGTGAAATATTTTGGTGTAATGACCTGAAGCCACGTCCTTAGGCTTCAGGTCATTAAAATAAAAAGTCCTGGTTTAGTTTCCTGAGAGATAGATGAAGACTTCCAATAAAATGCAGTCAGTGGAAGGACTTCTTGCATGTCCAACTATTTGGAATTTCAGTAAAACAGTACCTCACATGCTATTCTTATGACACAAGTCCATGAGTGGTACAAAATACACATTTTTCAAAACATCTTTACGTCATCAATTTGAACCTGCCAAAGAATTTGGACTTTGAAGAACCCTGTTCTATAAATTGTACCATAAATCAAGACAATGCAACATACAGTGTTGTCCTAAAGAATGTTACATACATTTAATCATTTGAATCCTATAGATAAATGTCTTTAACAGATTTCATTAGTTTTGTAAAGCTAAGATCAATTTGAAAATAATGCTGATCTGGAATATAAGTATACAATGGGTTTCTTTAAAATACATGTCAATTTAATTATCCCTGGAAGCTATCTTTTTAAATGGGCAAAAATATCCAATGGTGTATTTTTGCTCAGAGCAGCGATTTAGAGTCACAATGCTTGCCACAGCTAAAATTCCTCACAAAGCCTGTGAGTATTCTTCTAGCATTCCAGCTACTCATTATCTAGAGTACTGGATACAAAATTGTCAGCTTCCAACTATCTGGTGGGATAAGATCTAAAAACATCCTAAAAAACTGATGGAGAAGAAGAGATTTAAAATGCACCCCCCGCCAATTCCAAACCACTGTCTTCTATTGCTTCTGACAGGTTATGAAATCAGCAGTAGAGTCTATCCAACAGGGCAACACATGAAATCAACACAGAAAATAACATTATGACCTAGAAAATTAAACCACAGTGCAAAACAAGTCAGAACAGGAAGCAGAACACACCCACGTGTGCAGATACGTGTCTGTGCCCACACACAATCACCCCCACTCCAAACTTGGTCAAGAATATAAACTTTAGATACTGAAAATCATGTCTCAAACCAAAACCAAAACCACAATAACAAAACAGTCCAGTAATCCATACTCTATGAATGCCTTAATTTATGAGGCCATATTTAGTTTATAATTAAAAAGAAAAAGTTTATGAGAGACAGAAAGATTTAGGGTATTTTGTGATATACTTCCACCTCCATCGATTTTTCTCAAGCCTATTGCAAGCATTTGAACCAATTGCACACTTCAAATGCCTGGAATAGCTCTTTCACTGCCAGATTGTGTCATCTGTAAATTTCTGTCCTAAGTACTTAGGGACAAGAGTAAAAAGACAATGGTGTTATTGATGGAAGATGCTGTCAGCACCCAGTCCACAAACTTTTCAAACTAAGAGATTTGCAAGACCTCTGGATGTGAACCGGAGAGGGAAGCCTCTCCCTAAGGATAGCAGGAAAGCAGAGTTCTGTCTAACTGGTTTCTCAGAAAGACTTACAGCTTTCGATTTCTAACGTGCAGTTTTGTTCATCCAGCGGGTACCTTCGTAGGTCCATCATGCAGGCAGCCGTGGTTGTGATTCTAGAAGAGAAGTGGGAATATGTCTTGTTAGCAGGCCCATGGCTGGAGCCGGACAGTCACATCTGAGTGCTGAGGCGGACAGTACTGGCCCTCTCAGTGACTGTGATGTAGGCCAATCTCTCAGGAAAAGCAGTGATATAACTTTTAATAATCAATTTTCTTTACAAATCTCATGCCGATTTGTAAATTAAAAAGGTTGGACTAACGCAGTAGGTTTCAAAGCATGGTTCACTGACTCTCCTATGTCAAAATCACCCGAAAGTGCTGGACAGGAAGTTCCCTGAATTCAGAACGCCTTCACCTGGGTCTTTCCAGGAGCCTGGGAACCACAGATGATTATGGGCATCAAAGATAAATGGGGTAGTGACAAAGAACAGTCCTCTTGTATCACATGTTTTCTTCTTTCTCAAGATTCTGAAATCTAATCTAACTTTATATTTAATCAATCATTTCATCTTTCTCTTTCAAGTATACTATTACCAAGAAACTTAATAAAACACACAATCAACCTTTTGTCTGTCAGCTGACTTGATCTGTCCTGAGTAATCCAATTTTATCCTGACAACTTACAAACTCTCCTCCTATGGGCTGAAAGAGATATTTATCCAGAACACCTAGTACCTCTATTATTTAATCAGGAAGAAACAAATGTGTCCCTTTATTTTGTCATTACATTTCTCTGTCACCATTTTTCACTAACATTTCCACTAGGAGTCAAACATATAGAGTTTTACATGATTTACCACTACGTGTTTTCTGATCAAGAAGGCAATGCAAGGTCATGAAAGAATGTAGAGTCCTCAAAAACAAGAGATGTAGATGCAAATTTCAACCATCAATTTTAACTTCATGTAAAAAAACCTACCACAGTGCTTGGAACATGGGAAATTTTATATCTGCTAAAATCTAACTTATATCAACCAGAAATCCAAGTGAGCAGAGCCTATCCTTTAGTTAGGTATGAGACCTCTCACCATTCATGTGTAGACTGGAACTATGTGAACAATTTGATGTAAGTAATTTCTGCTTTTTTGGGTTGATTCCTTTTTCATTAACATTTATGCTTTGCTATTATTTTTTTAATAAGAAATATCCTATGGCTAATGTTCATCCCAATTCTTCAATTTCAGCAAGTCCTGCTGGCTCCTCTATCTCAAATCCTTCCACCTCCACTTCTCCCCTCAGAAGCCATGTTCCCATCGCTTCTTATTGAAATTGGCACATTAGTTTCATCTCTCAGCCTATCCAATTCCTCCCATAAAAATAACTAGATTCTACTCATTCTCTGATTAAAATTTTGTGGCTGATCCAAGAAAGTCTAAGGTCCTGGCGACATGGCCTTCCATGCACCGAACAGTCTATCCCTCTTCTTCCTTCCCAGTCTCATCTCATCTCATCTCATACTCTCACTCATTATCTTTCAGCCTTGGCTTTTGTTCTCTCTGCCTCAAACTTGTCTTCTTGTTTCTCACAAAGCACTCTCTACCGAATTTTTGAAACGATACCACTTCCTCTGAAAAACCCTTCCCAACCAGCCCACGCAAAGTGGTTGCCACCTTAGCTTTCTGTTCATTTCCTTTAAGGGTTTCCCATAATCTAAAAGTATTTTGCTCACTTGTTTATCTAAGTACTGTCTATCTCTTTCACTAAAGTTAAAACTAGTAGAGGTACAAATTACATTCTATTCAGCGCTGACACTCAATGAATATCTTTTGAGTGAATAAAATACACAAGTTTATAATGATGCAAGCAGTTAAATTGGTTCATTGTTAGTCTTTGTACTTTGAAGATTACTATTACTATCATTATTTTTGGTACATGGAATTGAACTCAGGACCTTGTGCTTGACAGGCAGGTAGTTGTGCCACTGAGCTATATATCTGGCTGTACTTTGAAGATTACTGCACTTATTTTTAACTTCTAATTACAGAATGTCTAAAGTTATAGAAATTCTTATTTTTTAACAATAGATAACTTTTAATCTATTTAAGTAACATTATATAAGTAGTGGAGTGTTACCTTATTTCTGCTTTCTGTAGGAGTTACACAATTCCTAAGTTTTATAGCTTCTATTGAAATTAACATTCATATTTCATTCCTCATTTGCAGTTTTAAAATAGCAGTTCATTTTGGCTATAAGATATATGGATGGATTTCTTATTGATTTACTGATTTTTTGTTTGTGTATGTGTGCTTACTGGTAGATATAGCCTGAATTTTTGCTAATATACAAAGACTCATACAATACAGAGTAGAAATTTTTAAAGGAAATGAAACTAGGTATGTAGTAGGGATACCAAACATCAGTGTTATTTATGTAAAATGGTAGAATTAATCTCTACCAGAAACTAAAGGAAACTAAGTTTATCTGATAAACTAAATATAAGAAAAACAAGATTGTTACAAGGACATACACCGGAAATAGTAAAAGGGCTGGTGGGTAGTCTCAGTGGTAGAGGGCTTAGAAGGTCCCATGTTAAATCCTCAGTAACACCTCACACAGGAGAGAAAGAGAGAGACAGGGACAGAGATAGAGATAGAGACAGGAAAGGAGAAAGACAAAGAAACAGAATGCTCAATTATAAATAAGACCTTTTGCAATTTGTGTTTAGACTGCTGATACACAATCATAACACTTAACATCTGTGAACCCGCACTGTGAAATGAATTAATTAATGCTATCACAAGAGTAATGAGTTCTATTTATGTTTTTAAAATAAACTGGAAGGAAGTGCTTTTCTCACAATATTAATATTTACACCAGTGTTTTGCTGTTTTGTACAGTCTAATGTACTTCATAAAGCTAGCAGACACTATAATGTATTCTAGTCAATATTTACAAAATATTTATAAATATCTGCTGTTGCATTAGAGCAGAAACTCTGGCAATAAAATCTTCCATTTGGCATCCTGATCCTACAAAGATGAGCGACCTTACATAGATCACTTGTATTCTCTAATGCTTGGTTGCTCTATTTTGCAAATAAATATTTGTCATCCTCATTTGTCACAGGATTACAAAAGTTGGAAGGGATTTATAATTCATAAAATGTCCTACAACTTTTGTTACAGTTCTCACTAACTACTAATGGATAGATATCATAAGATATTTCACCAGGGGTTGGTAGTGTAAGCAACAGTTTGTATAATTAAAAAAATATAAAATGATTACACTTTTAAATTACAAGCAGAGATAAAAATATGAATGTAAACATTTTCCCAACATAACTGTGCAAAATAATTACTCTTTATGCGTACAGGGAATGCTCTAAGAAAAAGTGCAGATGTGCAACAAATTTGCATCTTTTCAAAGTGCTTTGTGAGATCAGAAACCACATTTGCTCTTGTGATATTTGTATTTCAAGCACATACTCTTGGTGCATGTCAACAACTCAGTAGTAAAACAACAATAAAATTTTACTAAATAAAATAAAGGGGAAAGAACTGTAGGAATTCTCAGTCATGATATTAGTGCCTATTTAAGTCATATTAAAAATCTCAAATAAACAAGAAAGTCAAAATTATATTTTATAGAAAATGACTTTACAAAGAAGTCATTTTATTTTTATCCTGAAATGAATCTTATACAGATAAATTCAAGTGATAAGCATCCGAGTCTGCTGTTTGGTACATTTTTTATTCAGAACAGGGCTATGATTCTATAGAAAAGAGTTAATACAACTAACACAATGAACAATGTGTTTTTTAGAAACATGCCTTTCTGGATCCTGATAAACACTCTTAATGACCTGTGAATAGCTCAACACCACTGCTCAGAGTCTTTAAACTGAAGTTAGTAACCCATTTTATAGATTAAATTTTAAAACCACTATAAAATATATGAAGTCAACTCTGTCTTCTATCAAAGAAACAATGACACCTCCAGAATGTTCCATATTTGTCTGTGGGAAATCTTCTTTAGTTAAAAGTGAAAGGCATTTTTTCATGAATGAATTATATTGCATGATGAAGGCTATCCTTTGAAGATACTCTGCTTCACCTAAGAGATGTTTGGATAAACTTTATCATTATTTAGCCATGGCCACTGTTTTCCCCAAATGATTTGTGTCCTAAAATAGAGTAAGACTTGTGTGCTAATAGAATAAGAAAACTGAATAAACTACAGAGCCTAAAGACTCACTAAGAGCATCTATAAATCAAGAAACCCACCATCTAAGCTTTATGCTAAAGCTATAATAGATATTTTAGTGTCATGGCCTGAAGCTTGATGCTGTTAACCATATCGATGCAACTTTTAGATGACATTAGGATTCCAGTTTGCTGATGACAAAAGATAGCAATTAAGTTGCGAGAGATCACTCTGACATTACATAATTATGGAAAAACTCAGTCAAGGTAATATCTTAAGCATTTGGCAGACTCCTTATGAGAGACACTGGGTGGTGAACTTCAAGGTCAAATAACGTGGTTAAGCACATGGGGCTTTGTAAGACCTCAATCAAAGGCCACAAGGAATGGGATAAAGTGATTCTGAAGTTCTACACTGATTTTTCTATCTTGATATTGGCACAATTATTCCACAAGAAAACAATTCAGTATTTTTGCATGTTTAGCAAAATCAGATGTGTGACTCTCAGTTATATTCAAAATATATTGTTCTATTTGTTTTAGTCAAAATATACATTTACTTAAAAGCACATGATATCCTAATCAAAAATGATATGAACATTGTCGAATATTAATAGGCATCTATAGAGAAAATATTATTTCAGAAGGTCAAAAACACACAAATACATGAATTTGAAAGCCTTCAAATAATGTTCAGCATTACAGATAAGAGGGAAAAAACAACCCAAGTACTAATTTAAGCAATAGAGTATGAATAGAAATTTCAAAAGGTGGTGAAGATCTTATCTGAGTCTCTTCCCTCAAAGGTTCTTGAAGCAACTTTGCTTTCCAACAGTAGTTCTCATTTTAGTTTTTCAGGAACCTCCATACTGATTTCCACAGTGTCTCTATAAATTTACATTCTTATCAGTCATGTCCAAGGGTTCTTTTTTGCCATAACTTTGCCAGTATGTATGTATGTATGTATGTATTTTTTGTATTATCAATAATGCCCATTCTGACTCAGGTGGGATGGACTGTCAAAATAGATTCGATCTGTATTTCACTGATATTTCCTATGTGCCCATCAACAATGAAAGGATAAAGAAAATGTGGTATATATGCAGGGTACAGTAATATTCAGTGGTAAAAACAAATGACATTTTGTCACTTACAGGAAAATTGAAAAATCTGGACATCATCATGCTAGGAGCATAAGCAAAACTTAGGCAGACAAATATTACATGTTCTCCCTGATACATGTCATCTAAAAAGGATGACATGAAAGTACAAGGAAGGTTATTATTAGAAAAGAGGAAGGGAATAAGTGGGAGGAGGTATAAGGAAAGAGAATGTACACATGTGGGATGAAAATGTACACAGCCAAATCAATGTTTTGAAAAGTTAATAGGAGCTAATAATAAAACAAAATTAAATATATTTTTGCTTTCCTGTTCTACATGAAAACTTGCCACGAGCCCTGTATGATGACATATGCGTACAATCACAGCACTCAGGAGGCTGAGGAAGGAGAACACATGAGTCTGAAGACAACCTAGGCCTAGAGAGTTCATGACCAGCTGGGATTTAATAGCAAGACCTCGTCTCAAAGAAATAAAAACAAAACAAAACAAAACAAGGGTCTTCTCATTATTCTGTGCCTTGCAGCCATTTTTGTCATAAAATTATTTTCTCACTTATAAATCTCTTACCCAATAAGCTCTAACTTTTCTGTGGAATGGGTAGAATACTGCTGTAGGAGGTTAATAACTTTGGCTTTGGGATGCTTACCTATCACAAATATGCCTAACAGTAACTGATCACTTGCTAATACATTTCAGACACTAACTAGTGTTGCTGAAAGTGTCATCCCATTTAAGTACAATTGCTATTCTCATTTTATTTTATTCACAGCATGAGTGGTAGAGCTGGGATTTGAATGTAAAACATTTCACTCCAAGTAAGCTCCAAAAGGTATAACTAATATTCTGAAAGATAAAGAAACTGCTGGAAGGGAAAGAACTGGGATAGGGGAAAGGAGAAAAGGAGGAAGGAAAAAATTATATATAAATGTATACACACACAAAATACCTAAGATAATTCTTCTACTAATTCTAACAGTTCATTGAAAGGAACAATTAGTGCTTATATTTGAACAGTTTTGCATCTGGTAATCTGAGCAACTATTTTGAAGACAACAATATGCAATATAATAACCATTGTTAATTTCCTATCTTTTTTGGAAGTTCTGTATTGTTTTTATTGGATTTTTTTCTTCTCTTTAAAATTAAAAAAGGTTGAAGATAAGAAAAGACATTTCACTCCAGAGCCTACATCTTTAAGTAGTATACTGTGACTAAGTTGCTAGATGACCTTGAAAATGAAATTTAACATCTTTGGAAAACTGGTCAGTTTCATGTATGCTAAATAAGCTTAGAAATTTTATAATCCTGCGAAAATATATTACATGTTCTGTGACCTTGTATATTGGTAATTTTGTTTTACCCACACATCCAAATGCTGTATTTCACAGCTGTTCATTCTGTTTTAGTCAATTATGTAGATTAGCCCACCCCAGACAAGCAAATACAAGCCTCTCCCCAAGGAGTTTCACTTAATATACTCCCTGATTAAAGGTCTCCCTCAGCATTTTTTCCCATTCTATCCTCTTGATTTACCCCTATGAGGGCCTTTTGCTTAAATTAAAATATCTAAGACTCATACGTAATTGTTTTTAAAAGCTCTTTAGAAGTCCTCATATAGAGTCACATGCACTACAATGATCAACTTTGTAATCACCAAAAAAAGTAAGATTGCTAGCAATCATGTTCCCATTTGATAAATCATGCATTTCAGATTAGAGCTATTTGTACTCTTTTGCAGCTGTCTGGCCTTCTGTGACTCTTTGATTTTCTGGAATCTTATTCTCTACAAAGATACTGTGACCATTAAAGGGCTACATACACAGGCTTCTGCCACAAATGCAGGCAATATTGTGAAAACATTTCCTCAAACAGCATGCCTGAGGGATTCAAAGAACAATATTTAACAAAGTCTCATTTTGTGAACATAGAAATCCGACTTAATATTAATGTGTATAGACACACCAGCCCACGTCTCTATTTTCCTTTGTGGTCAGTGTCTAGTTATTCATCTTTCCCATGTTGCTTTCCTAACAGCCTGATCTACAAATCCTATGCCTACCTCAAGAGTTAAGAATAATCTCTCTTCTCTCTAAATTATGATTTAAAGGAATTATAAGCCCCTCAGAAAAAGTAAACACTATATTTTTAATTCATATACAAGTAAAAGCTGATTTCATGCCACAACAAAATATGTAATCAAACCAGAACGGAAAGATATGAAAAAGAGCATAAAGTATTTCAACTTATAAAAACATTCATTGAAACATGTATCATATTTTATTTTGATATATAGTATGTCTCATTAGAGAATACCAGGTTAGAATAAGTTCACTGGTTTTTATTGAAGTCTTTTCATTTTTTTTAAATCCAAAATGAAGTGACAGACAGACGTCAATTTGCAGCTAGCCAGTGATAAAGTTATAGCCTCAGGTGGGGTTTTTCATTTATTCCAAATCCCTTCTAAATATTATTTTAAAATAGAAATTACACAGGAACAGATACCTTCCTTTGTCCCTCCTGCTCACTCTCTACCCTGAACCAAATAGTCCCCTGGCTCTCAAGACTGGACTGTTTAGAATTCTATGTCTGACTCCCTGGTATTCTGGCTTCAGGTGGATTTCACCAGTGGGGACCACAGTAGGACTTGGGGACAGGAGGAAAGTACAGTTAAGGGGTAGCTCCCAAGATACTTTCTTGTTGAATTTGGGCTGAGTTTTCCTATCCATTCCCTCTTCTTCCCCTTCAGGACGAGGATTCTGGAGAACCAATGGGAACCAACTGATCCTACTTCTAGGAGCACCCTCCTTAGATTACCCATTGTCTGTTTACCATCTGCTTTCTTTTGAGTCCCTGACTTATCAAATGCATTATAAAAATGTATTTATTAGTTCACATTCTCCCAGTTAGTTGTCAAAACAACTAGAACCATAGCATTCTGGGGTCATCAGTCCTGGGAATTTGTAGATAATGGAATGAATATTCGCTCTGCCTTATATGAAACATCTCCTTCCTATCATTCTCATCTCAGTTCATCACAGTCCACCTAAGATACCTCCTCCTGCAACCCAGCTAAGGAAGCCCCTACAACTGGTCACTATCCCATCTCCATTTTTCTTTGTTTATAGTATCTATTACCATTTGAAATTACCTTAAATATGTATTTCTTATTATTTCCTGTCCCCCTTAGTAGACACTGTGTCTACAGGTAGAGTCTCCAGAAGCAGAGCCTGAAGGACATTTGCTAAGGATCATCACCCGAGAGAACAAAAGAGATGAAACCTGAACAAGGAAAGCCTTGAATGGCACCTCACAAGAGAGGCAGGCCGAGTGGTCCTCACCCATTCCAGCATAGAAATTCTGCCAGGAGTACTGCTTCAGAGTGACTGCTAGGGGGTGAAATGATCATTAAACCACCTCTGTTTCCCATTCTCTCTTTCTTTCTCTCTCTCTCTTTCTCTGTCTCTCTGTCTCTGTCTCTCTGTCTCTGTCTCTGTGTGTGTGTGCATGCGTGTGCATGTGTGTGTGTGTGTGTGTGTGTGTGTGTGTGTGCAGAACATCTGTTGAATTCAGTAAGCAACATATTTTCAGGTTAGTCCAATCTCTATCATGCTCTTCTACGTAATTTTCCCCACTACATAGTTCCAATTGTGATAACCCTAACTACTGAAGGGAACAGGCTTATAGTTGTTGTTACTGCTGTTCTTTTTTAAACACAAGAAACAAATTACTCTGGGATGTCACCCATCACATACTAGCAATTCATGGAATATTTCTGACTGAACCAAACTACCTACATGGCATAGTCTCAGGCTTTTCTGCAACTCTGATATCAAATGGCAAAACACTTCCATATAAATGATATTTTTTTGCTACTTAGGAGAGAAAAAAATCTTTCTCTAAAATAGTAAATATGAGGGGAAATGTTTACATCATTAAAAACACAAGTATGTTTTAAAAATACAAATTAAATCATGACTTATTGCTTATCTAGTTAGTACTAAATTAAAGACATTATGCAGTATTACAAATTCTACAGGGAAATAGATTCTCTTGCACATGCTGCTAGTAGTACTATAGATTGGTGCAAACTTTCTGGTAATTTGAAAACATTAAGGAAATCCACTGAATGTACAAACCTTTGTTTTTGAAATTCAACTTTATGAAATTAATGTTAAAAAATACAAAAATTATCTAAAGAATTGTATTTGTTAGCTTTCCACCTGAGATATCTGAGACAAACAACTTAAAAGGAGGAAGTGAATTTTTTTGGTTCATGGTTTCAGAGGATGCTGTCCATGGTCACTTGTTCCTGTTGCTTTGGGGCTCTTGCAGCACCATAAACAAGTGGTAGAGAAAGCCTTTATCTCATAGGACCGAGGAAACACATAGAAAGTAAGAAGAAAAGGCTAGGGTTCCAACATCCCTTTCAAGAGAATGCCACTAGTGACCTAGCTTCCTTTCACATAGTACACCGCCTAGAGATTTCAACACCACCAGCAGTGCAAGAGGCTGGTCACCAAGACTGTAACCCATGAGTCTTTGAGAGATATCACAGATTCAATTATAACAAGGATGTTAGCACAACCTTATTTACAACTGTGGATATATATATATATATATATATATATATATATATATATATATGAAATTAAAAATGTTTAAGAGAATTTTATTTAAAATGTATTTAAGAGAATAAAAATTTATCAGAGCACCATTTGCACAATATTAGTTCACAAGTATTTAAAAAGACACATTATATTTAGGGTTAAATGACTAAAGGGAAAAATGTAGAAATAGGGCTGATATTTATTTTATTATATTTTCTGTAGTTTCATTGATTCTAAAATCAATGTATATTATTTTACTCTCTAAAAAGTGAACATTTTGTCTGTCTGCTTAAGTTTCCATCAGTGCAAGTCATTGACACTAACATATTCCATTTGCAGGCGTTTGTTCTTTGTGTCAGACCACTTGTTAGTGCATATAGCACTTGCACTCTCCTGTGGGTAGGAAATATTACTGATCAGTGCATATGTCAGGCACTTCATTCAATTGTAGTTGTTATGAAAATGTTAGTAGAAATATCATTAAAGTAAAAGGGTGATTAAATCTTACCTATTCAAATATCTTTCTGATAGATCCCTATAATTTTTGTTTTAATTAATCTATTCAGTGATTTGAACCTCACTCTTTTTGGAAGAAACCAACACCATCTTTGGAAAGGTACCATTACCAGAAATTTCCCACCATACTTAATAGTAATTTCAATTTATTTAACTATAGATGATGTATTCATATACTTCATAGGATTTTTTTTTGTCTAGACTGTGCTTCTGTTTCTCCTTAATGATTGATTGGTGACTTGGATATTTTGTTCTAATTAAACTGTCAACTATTTACATTGCTTTTCATCCTTCTTTTATATTAGAGAAATCCTTCTCTGTCCTGAGATAGGATAAACATTTTTTATATTTTGTTCTATGATTTCTGGAATTGATATTGACATATTGTATGTGCTGAGTACAGATGTTGGCCTGTATTTTTCATGGAATCAGTGTGGTATCATCTTTCTCTTAACCAACTGTCAGATTTTTTCTCCTAATATAATAAGTGGTAAGGATGTGGATAAATTTGGATTCTCATAATTGCTCATAAGAATATAAGCTGGTCATAATTTTATAAAGAGAAATTTGAATACAAAGTACTTTTCAAATGTTGGTTCAGTTGGTTCACTTTTAGTAATCTTCAGAGGGAATCTAATTAAAAGGGAAATACTGAGAGAACAGGACAACGGAGCAAATGGAAGGCTGTTCATCACTGTATAACTCATGACAGGGAGGAGTGGTGAGCAGTTTTGGTAATCTAACATAAACTCATTTCACGGACACAGAGACCAAGAACAGAGAGAAGCCTTAGAATTGAGCAGCCCTGGTTTGGGTCTTGATTTTGCCTCTTGCCTTGTGAGGTTGAGCCAACATACATAAAAGAAAATTGCTAATATTGCAAAAAGTCCTTGGGAATCCTGGATAACAACTTATTCAGAATTCTGTGGATGGTCATAAGACTTTCACCATAAAGCAATGAAAATAACTTTCTTTTGATTTATGAAAATCATTTCTTCAGTTTTTAATCACTTATGTGGGGGAGTTTTGAAGTAGGTAGGCAAGACGCCTAGGAGTCTGAGAAACTAAAATTATCAGCAGTACCTACTGAGAAAGGTTAAAACAAAACATTTAAGTCAATGTTAAGTCAGAAAAAAAATGTGATTGGCTGAATTTTCTTTCAAACACATGTCTATAATGTAAGATTGTTTGAAAACACACAAAGAAAAGAAAATTGCCTTGTCCTCAATTAGTAAGAAGCATATCTGACTAAGTGATGAATTAAGGTGGAACAAAATGAATCATCATAAAAAGAAATTGGTCCTCAATGAAAACAGAGACTTCAAAGAAACAGAAAGAGCTCATAAAAAGAGGAAAAATATGCTGCAAATGAATGTAATTTACAACACAGGTCACACAAATATTATTATAAAACATTAGCAAAAAGACAAGGATGAAAAAATTCTCACCCGGTCTCTAGAAGCCAAAGGAAACTAGTAATAAATGGCATCAGAAGAGAAAATGTATATGACAATGTTTCCACATAGACAATCGCATTCCTTGCAGAATGAGAAACAGTAACAGCCAGAAGGACAGAGGATGGGCTACCAAGATAAGCCAGAGCTACTCTCATTGCTCATAATAATATAACCTGGTCATAATTTTATAAAGAGAAATTTGAATATAAAGTGTTTTTCAAATGTTGGTCCAATTAGTTCACTTTTAATCATCTAAATTTTAAAGAGAATATAATGGGAAGTACTAAGTCCTCATCCTTGTCTCTGTTTTCTTTCTCTGTCTCTTTTTCTCTTAAAATAAAAGAAAAACTAGATGACAAAATGGTTCTGTAACTCAGTGAAATGTTATGAGGTATTAAAACCTGACGACTCATTGTTTCACACAGGGCAGAATGAGCTCTGTTGATCTAACTGGAGAAGCGAATGAAGACTGATAGGTGTAATAATAGCCTCTGTTTATCTGAAGGGCTCAAGGGAGTGGCGATCCGCTGTTCGCATTTGCTCCCATGGACCAAACAGGAAGCTCTGGTCATAAATTCTAACTTGAAGGACACGGGGATTTAGGTTAAATAGAAAGATGAGCTGGCTGATAGTGAAAGCTGTGAAATAGTGCAATGGCTCTCCCGGGCAGATGGCAGACTTCCCTTTCTAGAGATGATGTGGAAAGAGCAGGCTCATCTGTCAAGCTGATGTAGCGGGGGCCACTCAGGGCACAAGGACGGTCTCAGAGGTGGAATGCACTTTCTGGTTCACTACAACAGCCTCTGTGTTTAATTTCCAGAAGCCAAAGCAAATGCTTAAACCCTCCGCAGCCTTGGCTTACCTTTGGTAATTTGACTTGTAATGGATTTTAGCTTAATAAAACAAACAATAACTTTAGAGGTTGCTAAATGTAATTACACGTCTAAAGTGCTTTAATACGGCCTATAAACATTAAAGTTTTTCAACACATGATTAATGCCAACAAGGGCTAGGTAAGGATTTATTTCTGTCATGTCATTATTAACTAAATGGTTTAGAAGTGTGTATTCTCAAAACCCTGGATGCAACATTACAAGTTGGTTATAATTTTCATGCTCAAGAGTCACATTAGTTAAGGAATTTGTGATGGTGCAATACTACAATGTTGCTAATGAGTATTTATTTCTAGGGTAATTGCTTTTAAGTGATTAAGATGCATTGTACCAATGTGCCATAGCTGATTTTATATTTGTTCTCTCAATAGCCTCCTTGTCATTTTGATACTCCACTCCTAAGCATATCAGATCGCGTTTACCTGAGAGGAAATAAGAATAACAATTATCGGGCTGGAGGTTTAGCTCAATGGCATTAGTGCTCGCCTGGCAAGCATGAGGTTGTAAATTCAATCCCTGGTACAAAAAAAATAATAACAACTATCAAATGCTTAGCATCCCTGGTGTAAAAGGCAACAGATATTGACTTCTAAATCTTTCTGTGTATTTATTTGTTAGTTTTTTGTGCATATCTGAGATTTACAAAATGATGATATGGAATACACATAGACATAAAATGGTTACTATGGTGAAGGAAATTAATAAGCCTATAATGGTTACTATGGTGAAGGAAATCAGTAAGCCTATAATCTCACACAGTTACTCTTTGTGTATGTGTGAAAAGGGTGACTAAAATCTACTTATTTTGCAAAAATACCTAATCAAAATTTTGTTTGCTACAGTCATCATATTGTACATTAAAACTCTCATCTTGTTCATCCTTTCGTCTACTTGATATCTCCCTTCCCCCTCTACTCTGGAGAACCACTGTTTTATTCTTTACCGTTAGGCAGCTAAACAGCAAAGACTGGATAATGTACACTTTTAAAACTTGAGTTTTGAAAGTTTGTCCTAATTTGTTGAATAGATTGCAGAAAAATGTTAAGCTCTAGTACTGTATTATAGCTGAATGACCATATATTAATCTAGTCATATTAATCTCCAGTACTATACTATAGCTGAGTGACCATATATTAATCTAGTCATAGATAGCTTTCATTTGCAAGGTGCTTACAAAGCCCTGTGCAAGGTATTTTGTAAAATCATTAAGATGTGTACATTGATTTTAAGTACCTTAATATCAAAGAGCAGATATGATAACCCAATCCTAACAGCTGCTACCATTAGGATCTTATACGTTCTGCAAAGGCCCACATGTTAAAAGCTTCGTCACTACCCTGTGGGACTGCTGGGAGGTGGTGACACCCTTAGGAGTTGGGGCCTAGTGGGAAAGAGTTAGGCCACTGGAGGTCTTGAAGGGAGACTGGAATCCCAGTCCCTCCTTTCTTTACTGTTTGCCTGCCACAAAGTTAATGAACCTCCTCTGCTCCCACCATGATGTACATGCCACCACAGACCCAAAGCCACATGGCCAAGCAGCCAAGGACTGAAACCACGAGTCAAAAGAAACCTTTCCTTCTTAGAGGTTTTTTATCTGAAGCATTTTATCACAATGATGGAAGACTGACACAGCAGCTTTGTATCATTAACACATTAACCTCTCTGTGCCTCTAACAGCAGGACAAAAGGAGGGCATATACAATTGAACAGGAAACACTATAACTGAATGTTATAATGTGTTTAGCCTGGGACAGGCATTCTTATTTGTAAACGTTAGTTATTTTTCCTTGTATTTACTACCAGATATCACGTTAAGTATGCATAGTTTGAGCACCAGATCTCCAATAAGGAAGATGGATGATGAAACAGTCATTGCAGAGAAAAGGTGATGATGGATGAATAAGATTTTCCTAGACATCCTCTCTCCCAAAAAATAAGACCTAGGCAGAAAGTAATAGGTCTTGAAAACAAGAGATCAAACATGGCACCTCCAAAAGGCAAAGATATGCCTTATCTGCCATCACTGTTCTCTTGCTTGGCAGCTATTTTGTAAGGCAAAGATAGGTTGCCTGAGGCTGGTGTTTTTGATCTCTAGTTTTCAAAGCTGATTGTTTTCCACCTACATCTTATTTTGGGGGAATTATAGAACTGAAGACCTGAGAGGATTATCCAGACAGCAAGAAGCAGAGTGAACACAACATCAGAGCAGGGACTGGCGAACTAGGTAGAACATTTTAAGAGGAAAATAAGTTTCTCAAGATTTAAACCTGCTAAAAGATAGCTGAGGGCAAACAATGGTTGACCTTAAATTTTAGGCAAGCTAGTTTATATGTTCTCCATTAAAACTTTTACAGTCTAGTTATGATGTAATATAGAGCAAAGAATGCTATAATTATAAGATGATTTAATGCAAGAGTCACAAACTCAGGTGCCTAGAGGATCAGGTGTATATTCTTTGTAGTATGAGAAATAGCCTTAGCATAAGACAAGAGGAAACAGTGGGGCTGTGTGAGTGAGATAAAACACACTTTTCTCCACAAGCACATTTGAATACATCCCCAAGGGTTCATGTTCTGAAGTTTGATTCCCACCGTGAGGTCAAGTAAGTGGAAACAATTCAATAAAAGTGCTCAGAGGTGTGGCTTTGAGAAATGATTAGAATTAAATAATAGTATCAGAGTGGACTCATCATGGTTGAATACTAGTGGCTTTCTAAGGCAGAAAACCAGACCACCCCACCACACACACACACAGCCTCTTGCCATTCAATATCCTACATTTCACAACTCTGCCAAAACTGTAACAAGATAAAATATAAAAACCTAACACCAGACACTGGCATTTACCCTTTGCACCAGAATTCTGAGCCAAACTAAACACCTTCCCATTATAGCTTGCCCACTCTGTGGTGTTGTGTGATTGGCAACAGAAAATAGAGTGATACAACAAGGACTATTAGCTTATTGTTGCCATGAAGAAAATAAGCCAAGAGTCAGTGTTCCTGATCTTTAGAACTTTTAGGAATACTGAAAAATAAAATAAAATATTTCAACTTTAAAAAGTTGTATGCCGATTAAATAAAATATGACTTGGATCTATTCTGAGGTCTGATGTTTAGGACTTGAAATTATTTGCAGTTTTGTGACTGATCAAAACCAGAGACTCAGTTAGAGGTGGCCAAAGATAACTCTATCCAAGACTAAATTAAAATTCACTAGTTTTTTTCGATCAGTATAGAATGGTGTAAGCACATTCCTGCAGCTGGGACATCTGTGAGCTTTCAGTGCAATCTTCATTTTCCTAATACATGTCCACAAATTTTACATTATTTTTTTTTACTGTAGCCTCAAAGTAAACAGTATAGCAAATGAAAGATATTTTTAAAATTATTATTATTATTTTTACAAAGCAAGTATTTTAGCTTTCTTTTTTGAAGTTATCTCATTGCAGAAAAAGGAACAAACAAGTCCTGGCAATCAGCCAGTCACTTAGACTTGAGAACAAACATTGGTGTTTCTCATTCTCCAGCTGCAAGACTTTCGGAGGTCATTTATCTTTAACACAGAAATCACATACATTCTCACTGCAAAAATGATGTGGAATTGGGCAGCTGGATGGCATGCTATCTCTACCATTTGCGAGCTACAGTAATAAAATTTGGTTTAAAGTCATTGACATAAGAAAGTTAGGAGAGGAAAATTGATATAAGAATCATGAAACTGTGTTCTTGATATGAACATTTAAGGTTAAGTTCTTTGGGAATTGTAATGCAAAGCCCAGTGATGATCATGGCAAATCAAATTACTAATAGACACTTTTTCATTCACATAATACAGGAATGTGAGAAATGTAGACCATGTTAAAGCATAAATGAGCACACATAGGTTATATCTGGAATTATTAAAATGAATTGCTTTTATAATACACTACAGGATAGAAGAGTCATGAGTTGAAGTCAATTTTCACAGTTAAAGGAAAGGAGCCAAATTATTATAAATTTTCTAGAAAAGTGATGAGTTGGAAAAAGAAGCAAATTTGTAATGCAACCGGGGGAGGGAGGTGTTCTACTGGACTGACAGTTGTGCTTCCAAAGACAGAATTAGCATTATGGAAAAGGGATGTGATGGAACTGGGAAGCAGTGTTGGATTTAAACCTGGACCTAGCATTTCCAAATCTGTGATTCTGTGGGTATTATACATTTCTCTTAATCTGTTTCCTTTTGTGTAAAGTGTGAAAAAACAAAAATTTATATCACTGCCTATGAAAATTAAAAAAAAATGATGTCTATGAAGCATGTAGAATAATCACTTACAATTTCTGAGAGTTAAATATATGGCAAGTGCTCTTCACACCGTTTCATAATGTTTTAACGTTTTGAGTGAGGTCAAGAGGAACTGGTAGAAGTTTTAAAATTAAATAAAAGAAAGAATGGAGCAATAGAATGCAGTTGTAAAAACTTTACAATTAATTTTCTGGACACATATTTGCACCCGAAGCAAGGCAACCTTTTATATCAAAGTTTATAATTTATAGTCTAGAGCAGCAAATTTATTCCTTTTTTTATGTAACTAGTAAAATCATGTAGGTAAATCACTTAATAATAAAAAGTATTTACTACATATCCATCCCCTGAAGTTTTTATACATTTATTTCTATTAATTTTTAAGAAAAGAGACAATAAAACTGAAAAGTATTTCATCTGAAATTAGCAAGTTTCTAAGGTACTCAATTATTTTTTATTATATAAAATATGATTTTATATTTAAAGTGCATAATTAGCATATATGTAATGATTAGATAGTGAACTGGCATGATCTATAATAAGACTAGTACTTATTAATTATGAAGCCTTCAATAAAAATACTGCTTTATCTTCAAGCTAGAGGTGTAGCTCAGTGGTAAAGCACTTGCTCAATATGCACAAAGCCCTAGATTTTATCACTAGTACTCAAAACAAAATTGTTGCTGCTTTATCTTTTATTTATCTGTCTGAAGAAAAATACCATATGCTTCACAACAAGTTGGAATATACATACAAATATATACATATATGTATAATATATGCATATCTATAACAGATATGTATGTATGTACAATAGATGTGTATGTGTATACATTTTATAAGGGCCAGACTTTTGGAAAACAGGTTAATTTAACAAAAAATTTTATCAATTTCTCAGCACATGTCAAAATTGTAAGTCCAAATGCTTTTCAGAATAACATAGATTATCCGGTATGTAGGTTATCCACTTTCTTTGTCTCAGCCATTTTCATTATACTTTCCCAGAGTCTCTTCACTCAGTATTCTAACAATTAACAGCTAATGGACAGTTGATTTATTCAATAGAAGATATTATGAGTCCAAAAGCAGAATCAAAACAAGATTTAAATATATTGATTTGATCATTATTCTTTTTCCTAGAAATATAATAGTATATTGGAATTAGACTAATGCAATTTACAATTCTAGTTTATTATATTTACAATAAAATAACTAATTTGCAAGTCAAATAGAGAAATCTATGCATTATCGAGGCATTGAACAACCAATGAAGGTAAGCAGCAATGCCTTCCAGAGATTTCAAGGAGATAGCACACACGCACTCTTATGTTCTGAGAGCTAGATGGATACACTGTAAGGCTGATTTGGTGCTATGTCACCAAATCTATAAAAGAGTATATGTTTTTTTCCCCCCTGACTTGGCCTACTTTTTTATATTTTAAAAAGAAAAACAGAAAAAAAGATAGAAATAATACAGAATTTTAAAAAAAAGAAACAGTAAGAAATCAACACTAGTTAATATGATTTTAAGTCTTCCTGGTGAGTCTGTTCAAATGTTTGATATTTGTTTACCATAATTTAAATAATAGTGCATTGTATTGGTTATCTTTTCTAGTATATTTAAAATATAGGGTGGTGGGTTAAAAGAAAATGTTCTGCAGAAGAATTTCCTGTTAGTGCAAAATTGCATTTGAATTTAGGTAAAAGAGCACCACTGTTTTCCTCTGATGTAAGTTTTAGGGCTAAACTCAGCTAATGAACTGGAAAAAATTAGTATAAGATCATAAAATTTTGTTTAATATTTATTAATTTATCAACATATTCTGCACCTTACATTTCAGAAATTTTCAGTGCGATAATAAATGCTACTTGTCCTTAGACCTTTCCAGAGCAGTACAAAGGTCGGGCAAATGCAAATCTCATCATGTATTCTTCTGATTAAAATTCTCAATGTCTTTTCTTGGACTAAAGATTAAGTCCGAACTTCTAAATATTACCAACCCAAGGTTCTTACACACTCACTAACTTAGTTCCTATCTCACCGGTTTCCGTGGAACGTTCTAGCCATTCTAAGATTTTACTTATCTGTCTTCCCTGCCTGGAACCCCTTTGCTCTCCTCCTTCACACTCTATTTAATCTGCATAGCTCTACTTCTTCCATTAGCAAGTTTACCTGTCCTCTCCATCTGCTCCCCCCAAGAAAAACACACACACCAGGCAGACTACTTGGAAAACATGATTTTAATCCTTCATTTGGTAGGTACTAGATATTCCAGGTAATCATGTATCCTGGAAGTCAATAAGATAATGTATTATAATTGTTTTACAAATGAGACAACAGTGATCTGATGAAATCAGATGACTATAAGGGGGAATTAGAAATCAAGTTATGAGCTCATTAAATTCAGAGCAATGCAGAGTTATCTCCATCTTAGTTCTCTGTTTTGATCAACAAGCATGTTCATTTACTAACTGGATGAGAAGTCAGTTTATTATCACTACTATAGAGCAGTGTTTAAAAAAAAATGGCTCCAAATCAAAAGCCCTACAGTGTTCACACCCTAACCCAATTACAGCTGTCATAGTTAATATTTTCTAATTTTCTCTTTATAAATAGCAGTGATGAGGATGTATCTTGGTAGTAGAATGTGTTCTAGAAGGTATGAGCCTCTCAGTTCGATCTCCACCATCAAAAGCAAAACAAAAATGGAAAAAAAGAAAAATGAAAGAATATGGAATACAGCACTTTATTTTCCTTTTGCAAACTTCACAAATATTGTAAAAGTTAATAAATACAGAAAATTATAACTCTAAGTGGGAAATCAACCTAAAATTTAGCAATGAAAGCAAAGAAATACTAAAAAGTTGAAATGCACTTAAATATTCCAAGGTAGAGACTTGGCAAAATAGAGTTTCACACAAAAATAAGATAGATCATGCGACTTTAAAAATATCACAAAAAAGTTAAAGAATGTTCTTGTCACAAGAATGAACAAAGAAATTTTAAAAATTGACTCCAAATATAAATATTTTTAGAAAAAAAATATATCAAAGAATATGAAAAGAAATGTTATATAAACTGTTAATGACGAGTACTTCTGAAGGTATAATTATTAGGTTATTTTTATGTAAAATTCATTTTCTTACTTTCTTTCTTTTTCTTTCTTTCCTCTTTTTCTTGAGACAGGGCCTCACTATGCAGTTCAGGTTGGCCTTCAACTCACTTTGTAGCCCAGGTTGGCCTCAAACTCAAAGCAATCACCCTGCCTTGGCCTCCCATGTGCTGGGATTACAAGTATGCAACATCACACCCAGTGTAAAATTTAAGATTTTAAATCCTTTTTTTCCAAATTTTCCATGATGATCATGTAATACTTAGAGATCCAGAAAATCAAAAAAGGAGAGAGGTGAGAAAAGATATGTGGGAGAAAAATGGGGGAAAATTCCCTGAATAAATTCTTGGAGGATTGAGAGTACAGATTCCAAATAT
Source organism: Hydrochoerus hydrochaeris (assembly GCA_004027455.1). Taxonomy (NCBI): domain Eukaryota; kingdom Metazoa; phylum Chordata; class Mammalia; order Rodentia; family Hydrochaeridae; genus Hydrochoerus; species Hydrochoerus hydrochaeris. The sequence goes on from PVLA01006532.1 coordinate 67,701, forward strand.
TTTTTTCAGGCACCTAATAGCTCATAATTTTACAAACAAATATTTTACAATGCCAACTGCTGCAAATCTCACTAGTGCAAATAGCCTATGGATATGATAGACATGCAGCAGTGATAAATTAAATAAATACATGGACAAAGTTTCTTGCTACAAATTATCCTCCTGAATTTAAATTTAATGATTTTTTTTCTTACATCATAGGAGCCACAGCTAACAAAGAAAACCAGTTACACATTATATATCTTCAAATGCAAAGTGTAACATTTTATAATGTTATATTTTCCTAGAATAACAGTGGTACCAGGGGCATTTCATTGTAATTGTAATTTTGGGAGTCAAACAGTCCTGGATTCAATATTCAGTTCTATTATTACCTGAGGCACACCACTTAACCCTTCTGGGATTCATTTTCCTTTAGTGTAAAAGTACATGAAGCATGTAAAATATGATAGTGCCTGAGATAAAATAACTACTCAATAAATGGAAATTTAAATAAAGCATGACAGAGGAAATACATGAATGGAAAAATGAACATATAAGTAAATAAAATATCACAAGCAACCATACATGCTTTGCATCAATTTGGGAATGTATTTATAACGATGGCTTCACTCTTCTGTAGAATCTTCTACCTACCACCAGGACACTGAGTCATCTCTCTTGCTGGACTGTGGCCACATGGAAAGCTTTGTGGAAACTAGACCATGCTCTCCTCCATAGGGAGTTTTAACTAACAGCACCAAGGATCTCCTCTGTGCCCATTCCCAGTGCGAGCAATCTGCCTGCATCGCATGCAAGGGATCAGCGTCCTAGGGACCCCGGAATTCCACTGATGGCAGCAAGTCAGTCTCTATTTCCTGAGTCAGATGGTGAAGAATTCCCCACCACTACACTCATTCTTTTCTCCCTTCTGTTGCATTCTCTTTTCATTTATCCCCTTGGTTCTGATCTCCGAGTCTCCCTCTAGTCCTGTGACATGTTTCCCATCTGTTCATGCAGATGGTGCTATCCAGAGAAGTCAAGAAGTCTGTTGTCCCCAAGTCCCTCTTGATTCACTTGGTGCTTTCTACCACAGAACAGTGGGAAAAATAAATAAGGAAATAAAAACCGCTTTTTGAAGTACAGAGAGGCCATGGGCTCATATAAAGAGTGGACCCAGGTTTAGTACTTGATACAAGTGAACGCTATCTACACAGGTCACCACTTACCCTGACGTTCTCTTCAGTGCCAGCCTGTGTCTGCAATAACTCATAGTACCCTAATACAGAGTCACACCCTACTTCCCGCATTCGATCTCCACGGTCAGCAGCTCCTGCAATGACCTGTGCACTTGGTTATGTATGTTTTACACTGTTCTTTGCTTCATTTTCAGAAAGTGAAAATTTAGGGAGGATAAAATAGTTTTTTTTGTAAATAAAGAAGATTGTCATTGAACATTGATTATTCAGAATTTTAAAATACTAAAAAGGGTTAAATTGAGATAAGCATCCAATTTATGACATCGAAAAAAAAAACAATAAACAAGCAAACAGGAAAAAAAATAACTGAAGTCTGAGCATCTAACTAAAACATCATAATTACAAGAATGGAAAAGAAGCACAGAGCTACAGCTTCTTTCTTGTCTATGATTTCTGAGATTGTCTTGATAAAATAAACACTAACACTGCAACTTAATCAGGGACCAAACTTAATTCAGCCACTTTGGCCTTTCTAGAACTTGAAGTTCCCTAAAACAGAAAGTTTGTACCTTCACATTATTTGGAACTTGGTCTCTCTTCTGGCTGGAATGCAATGTGAGTTCATCTCACATCTGTGTCTACTTCCCCATCCGTTCTTCCAGAGTACATCTACTCAGCTGCAGCCCTTCATGGAAGAGACACAGTTTTCTTCCTCTACTCATCATGACAGGAAGATCAAGCACACGGCTTGTCCCAATCCATCCTCAGGGGTGATAATTCACTGTGTCAACTTTCAGGAATTTAAGATTCCATGAACTAACTTTTAGTGAACCATATTGGAGTGCCAGTGAAAAATTTTATTCCTTCACCACTAGATTAGCTAAGGAAGAGACAATTTGGAAGGGGACCAGTACTTCTCATTATAACACTATGGCATAAGGCTTTTCTTCATAGCTTACTTCCTTATAGCTAATGTTCCAAGAGAAAAAAAATCAAGCTATGATTCCAGCTACTTGAGTTTAAATACTTCAGATTTAGAAAAAACAATGATTTTGCAAAATATGTTTCTTTTCCACACATGGTGGTCTCTCTTTACTCTTCCCATTGCTTGTTTTGCCTCCTATCACTCAGACAAGAGCAGACATTTGCACACACACACACACACACACACAGGCTCCAGAGTATACTCAGGATAATCTAAAAAAAATATAGATACACCTATGTTATACAAAGAATACAATAACTCTGCTTTGGAATCAATGACAAGCTAACTCCAAGCCTAGTCACATAATATTTGATCAACATGACTATAAGAGAGCATCCCTTTAAACTTAGCCATTTAAATGGTGTAGTTCCCAATAGAAAATATTTTCTCACTACTCATTCTGTAGTCAGAGGCTAATGAGGGTCAGCTAAGTCTCACCCAGGTTCAACTCTATCCCTTGATTCTCTGTACATCATTAAAAATACTCACTGATGGCAAATATTAGACAACATAGACATTATCATGCCAATGGAATTGTCCACATAGTCAATTCATATTTGCTGTAAGTCACAATATGGGGAAGCAAATTCATGACAATAGATAATTTGTTCTTTATTTTCAAAATGTCTTCCGTAAAAGTTGATATTACTTAAAATATAATCTCTTGTCTCATGTAGTTTTTTTTCTCATAGATAAACAGAAATGCCACCCACTGCCTGCTAGATAGGCTGATTACATTTTTTACCTTATTAAAACACCATAATCTTTAATAAGTGGATTCTAAACGATGTCAATTTGATTTTATGCTTCCTCTTATACTCCTCATAATTTACTTCTTCTGTAAATCTGTTATGAGGCATTATTTTACATGAATTGCCTCAATTTGAGAATGAGCCAACTCTATGAAGACTAGATTCCTTTAAACTGAGTCAGGTAGTTAGAAAGACAACATAGAAAATGTTGCGGCAAAAGGGAATTATTCATTCTTACATTCACTCAGCAAACATATTTTAAATGACTCCTATGTGACCAAGATTTCAGGATGCTGGGATACAATCAATGGGGGAAGGAAACCAAAGTCCCTGCTCTCCAAGAGCTGCTACTGTAATGATGCGAGGTCAAGGAGCAGCATACATAGACAATTCGTTTAAGGAACATAAGGCACAATGATGTGAAAGTGACAGATTAGGAAGCCCTGTAAAAGTAACATCACTTTGTCTGCCAGTGAGCACATGAACTTGTTCTACCACGAGGGCTGCTGTGCATCTGTTGTTTCTGTAAGGAACAGTCATCATCAGAGCTTCCCCTGGCCAGTCTTCAATGATAGCATCTCTAATCGCACGCTACCCCCTAAAGTCAGACCACATCTCTTTCCCGGTCATTCTGTTAGATCACCATGTTTAATTTTCTTCATTTGATTCAGCACTATTTAAGTCTTATTTTTAGTATGACATGTCCTTTTTGCTGCTGGTTTATACATTTTCATCAGTACTACAAGCAACTAGAGGCAGCACTGTGTTTATCTTACTCATTTCTATACCTTGTATCCCCTGCCAATAGCAACAAGAGATGCTGACTTGGGGGTTGATGGAATGCACTGATGTACACACAAATTAAAGTTCAGTGATTCACTTAACTACAATAAGTCTGTTTCATTAAACACAGTGTTACTAATAGATTCTCCACCTGCATTTTAGAACACTGTGTGGCATTCCTAGTAGGTAGTCAAAAGGAACAGTTAGATTCAGCTATTAGTCTTTAAAAATCCTGCATTTCTCTGTTCTTACACTACCAAGTCAATACAAGTATTATTTGTCTGCATTAAATCCCATTATAAACCACATGTTGTGGTCCACACTTACAATCCCAGCTCCTCAGAAGGCTGAGGCAAAAAGATCCCAAGTCTGGGAGCATCCTGGGTAATTTAGCAAGACTATGTCTCTGAAATTTAAAATGGGGCTGGATATGTAGCTGACTGATAGAGTGCTTAGGTAGCATGCATAAGGCTCCGATTTTAATCCTGCAAAAAAAGACAACTATATTTATATGTTTATATAACAATTAATTAATTAAAATAAATAAAATCATGAAAACACTGTGAAGAATTTAGGCTTTGGAGTCAAATTTATTGTTGTGTGTGCTACACTGAACAATATCGCTAAACCTCAATATCCCTTTCTGTAAAAATGAAAAGATTTATTATTTGCTTTTGAACACATTCCTATATGATCAATAGTATTATTCCCAATGTAGATCTATGTTAGGTTTGTGTCTATCCAAACAGTCTAGCCCCAAAAGATTGGATGCCTTATGTGCCTTGGTGTCTTTAACACCTGACACGGTGCTGGTACCTAATAAGGGATTCCTAGGCTCACTCCCTCTTGCCAAACATCATTCCTCATTTATCATAACAGGCAACAGCAAAGCAGGTTTGCTACATGTAATGCACTAATAATAGCAACGAGGCTTTATGAGCAATTCTTCACAAATAATTTAACATGGACCAAGTCCTTACCAAATGCTTCATAGGCATTTTTTCACTTAATTTCCCCAATAATCCTACAAAGCAGGTACTATGAAGCATTGTTAGACTGATAAGAGAGCTGAAGCTCAGAAAGTTGGGGAGCTGCTAGTTTGCAACAGAGGCCTTCAAACATGGTGGTCAAATCTCAAGGCCATGCTCCTGATTCTCTGAGGCACTCCTGCACCACTGGGTTTGTGTTCTGTAGCCTGCCCCATTATACAAGGATGTAAAATGCACAGATGCTTCTGGTATTCTGAAGCCAGAAGAATCTCTGCTCTTTATACTGGTCTTTACAAAGTTTCCATTAGTTGTCAGTCTATTACAGCTGCTGAAATGTGAAGTCCTAATGATTTTCTCCATTATGGCTAGTGAGAACAATCCAACACAGAATTAGTATCTTACTCTAAGGATTTACTGCCATTTAGCATTTTGTTGCTTTTTATTCTGTCCATAACAGCTCAGATAATGAGCTGCTTCTGAGAAGTAAAATAGCTTGAGCATTACATATCATGGTGAATGTGATTTGAGCCATTAAGCCATTACAGTGGTTCGCTTTCCAAAGGGAAAGCTTGCTGTATTTATAAAGAGGTAGAGACAGGCTGGAACCCTTCCCCTACTACTCATGTAGCAAAGGAAATAAGGAAATATTCACCAAAGGTTTTCATCAAAACTTTTTGGATCTAATTAAAATAATGTGGGGAAATGTTTTAGCTTCTACTTTTTCTTTCTTATGAGGAATAAGGCTGAAATAAATATGATAACCACTTCCACAAGATACAGATTTTTGGCTGGGCACGGTGGTATAAGCCTCTAATCCCAACACTCAGGAGGCTGCGGCATGAGGATAACCCTGAGTTCAAGGTCAGTCTGGGTTACATTCAAAACTTTGTCCAAAGGAAAAAAAAAAGTACAGAATTTTTTCTTTGCACTTTAGGATCTTGCCCAATTGTCTGGTAGCTAAAGGTACTTTCCAACTGCTCAGTGCTCTCATGCTTTCCCCTTCAGGAAAAGCACTGATGTTAATGTTAAGGTCCAGCATCTCAAAGGGACAATATTTGATCATCACAAACACAAATTTACAAGTTATTTGAGTAAATTTTTTCCTGGTTTACAAAGTAAAAATGAGACTATTCGATCCAGAAAAAATTGCCCTATGATCAAGGTAGCTAAGTGACGACAGTCAGTGTTTTCAGGGGCTTTAGAAGTCTTTCTGAAAAGTTGCATAACAGCCTACTTCTCATGGACTCTTCTAGTTCAGTTCTGTATTTTTATTAAAAGAGATAATCCAATACTACAGTGGTGACTGTCCCTAGGTTGCACCTGTCTCAATGCCCCAAAATATGGTTGTATAATTTTGAAATAAAACAGTTCCAAAATTCTAATACCCCAAATAATAGTGCATGTAGCTTTACCTCAAACTTGGGTGTTCAATGTGAAGCCAAAATGACTTCTCCTATTGAAGTAGCTGAATAAGAGTAGTTCTTTCAAGTAGAAAGGATGAAAAGAGTGACCACACTGGTTACACATGGCAAATACATTGCACTTGTTTATTTATGAAAATAGGTGTGGATCAGCCTAAAATTGCTCATAGGTCCCTATAATGGAGTCTTAAGACTGGGAGAGCCACCATCATCCCTTTTCTTAATGATGATTATGACCTCTCTTGAGACAGGAGATGAGAGACTATCCAAATTTCCTTTCAGGAGCCATGAGAATGGCTCTCCATTTTTTTCCTCCATCTACATTTTCAATACATGATTTTTCAAGAGTCTTGATTATCTATGTGGAAAGAGACCATATTGTCTCATATCGTTGGGCTGAGATTGTGGGCTTTAAGTGGAATTCTGAGCAGTAAAGCTCATTAACAAGTTATTTACTCCCCTAAAAACTCAATTTCCTCAACTATAAAATGGAGAGATCATAATTGTCAGCCCCAAAGAAGTGTTTAATGTAAATGCCAATTCAATGTTTGAAATATACACAGAACTCCATAATATCACTACTACTGCTGCCGCTGCTGCTGCTGCTACCACTACTGCAATTATCCTACTTAAAGAAGCACACATTTCTATTTGGTCTGAATAGGTAATTCTCTAATTAAAAGTCTATTATAAATGAACTCATTACAAGATTAAGTCTAACTCTGTATTTTGCCTATTTTGCAAGCAAGATGCTAACAAGACCTGCCAACATAATTCACTAATTTTATAACATTGGAGTGATACAAATGTTTCTCCAAATGTGATTAGAGAAAATTTAATCTTCAATGCTGAGAATTTTCTATGTTGTTTCAAGATTCGATATATGGAAGTCCCTTTGATGGTTATTTATATTTCATGTAAGAAAAAGAAATACATTGTTATGTATATTTATGTTGTTGATTTTTATGTATATACTGTATAAACTAATGACACAATAATAAAAAATTAGAACATACTGCAATTAAGGTAACGTGGTCTTTCTTAAAATATTATGCTGCATTCACCCTTCTGATGATGATGTCAGATGACAAAACGCTTACATAAGGGATGAAATGAGGTGAGTGACATAGGCACTGTGACATCACATTACATAATTATTGACTTCCTGGTGAGATTCTTCTAGATCAATCATCAGGCTATGATGACAACAATGGATGGAAGTCAGGCAGAGATAGTGGTTTGTAATCCTTGATAGTCAAAGGTTTTCATTTGCCAAAAACTTTTAGAAAAACATCATAGTGAAAGTTGATGTCTCTGTCTTCCCTTCCTCTGCAGATGACTCGAGTTCTTCCAATTCTTCATTTGTTAGCATTTCTTGATAGCCTAAAAAATGTCATTCTATGTATTCACCTAGCATGTTGAAAACCACTCTTCAACTAGTTTGCCTTGTGAATGATTTTCCTAACTTCTCCATTAGTCCTTCAGAGGTCTTTGAAATAATTTATTATTTCATTCCCTAAATTATTCCAAAAGGCCTTTATAGTTTCTGATTTTAATTCATTAATTGGAGCTTTGATTGATGTTGTTTTATCAGGAATAGTGAACTATTTCCATTACCACATTATGTCCAGATGAAGGTCTGCATTTGTTGATGATCAAATGCAATTAAACATCAGGTGAGCTTGTGTGGCCTTGACAAATGGAATAAGGTTCTAGCCAAAGGGCTGAAGCAATGACTTTTAATTTTGAGGTGAAAATACAAACTGGACATTTCAATTTTTATATTAAGTAGATTCAGAATAGCCAGGCACTTTCTATTATTATAGGTCTTTACATTTCAACCCTTCCTCTTCCAAATATATACATATATATATGTTTCATTTCTGAGTTGAAATATTAATGCAACCATTCTATAACCAAGATTACTGTTACCCATGCTTTCTGATTGTGCCTCTAGAACACAGATTTTTTTTATTTGAGAACAAGTGCATTCTTCATTCTGGACATGACACCTGACTTTATTTTGTCACCAAAATATTGTTCAGTTCCCCTCTATCTCTTGGCCTCCTCTTTTGCAAAACAACTATTACCTGTTTCTTTTTATCAACCTTTTATGCTGCTCTTTTACTTCTTTATATTTGAGTTCACTCTAATAAGACAAACCATATAATATTTAAGTTTGTGTGCTTGACTTATTTTATTTAACATTATGGTTTCAAAGTGCATCCAATTTTCCATTCATGAATCAAATTTATCCTTTTTACAGTACAGTAGTACACTATTGTGTACACCTACCACACTTTATCCACTCCTTTAGCTATTCATCTATTGATGGATCTATAAGCCACTTCCAAGTTTTAATTATTATGAACTGGGGTGCTATAAACATGGGTATTATACATCACTCTCCTATGATGACTTTAACTCAGGGAGGAACCAAATCTACCTCCAATTTAATGCTTTTTCTATGTTAATAAAACACTTTGCACATACTATTGGTGTAAATTTTGCAGTTTGAGATGTGACAGTAAAACTAGCATGGATTTCTTTGTCCTTCATAATTTCATAATTTGATGTTTACTATAGATCTTAGCAACCTTAACATATAATGCTTTTTCTTCCCTTACTAAATTAAAAACATTTAACTTTTCACATAAGGTAAACCCATTGCAGTTTCTCTTTGGCATATCTGAATTGCCAGCATTACTACTTTGTACTCCAGGGCCATTATTAAGAAAATAACAATTAGATTATACCAATGCAAGCAGTGTTTACTGTAATAATTCTTTTGCTTCTTGTGCCCTGTGCCTTCAGACTAACTCACAGAGTTCACCCAAGCCAGGATACAGGTGTTCACCACGAAAGAAATTCTCCTGAGTGACATCACTACCTCACAAACTCAGATGACTGGCCCCTCAGACCCACATCCCCTTTCCCTAGGTCCCATGCCACCCCCTCTCAGCAAAAAGTAGCCAGAGAGACAAATGGCACCCTTTAACACCAAAGAGGTGGGAATGATAGGGACCTGCCAGGGATTTGTCTACTCATCATGGCAGCAGTACAATGCTGAGTCATCATGGTGCTTAGCTCTTTCTTCCCAGAAGCCCCTTCGGCTTCTTCCTCTCAAAAGTCTTTTCAAAGCTCATGAGTGTAAAGATTTACCCAAACCCCTGCACTCTCACAAAATAAATTAGCTTACATCAGTCACCAGAGCCCTTCCCCCATCTGAGCCTAAAGGTAGAACCTACCCTTTGTCTGCAGAGAGCTGCCACAGCCTTCGTTGTGGTGACTCCCTCCATTAAATTCTTTCTTATCTAGTTGCCTCCTCCCTTTTAATATTCTGCTCTGCTCTAGATTGAGTACAAAGTTTCAACTCAATCAGTGTATGACATCAGCCCACCCAAAAGCCCAAGGGGGTTGCTGAGTTACTAATATCTGAGTAGTGTAAACTCCATGGATACACTGAACAGAAGGATAATTTGTGACCCAGGTGAAACAAAATAAGAGAGCAGCTGAAATTTGATCATGTTACTCAGAATAGTGCACAACTGAAAACCAATTATTTCTGGAATTTTCCATGTAACACTTTTAGACCAGAATTAACCAGGGCAGCCGAAAATGAAAGTGTAGATGGTGGGGTGAGGGGGTGGGTGTTGGGCAGGCTGCATACTAACATATTCAAAGAACTTAACTCAGTGTCTAACTCCTAGCAAGTGTTCTGTCAATGAATAATGCTGTTCTCATTGTCATTATTATCATAAGGTAACCATATACTTATGTAAAATAGAATATATTAGAGCCAACTGAAACTGTCAAAACTGCTGCTTCTCTATGCAGATGTTCCTTATACCGAAATATTTTCAGAATAAAATATGTATCTGTTTTTTCCAGATACTATCTATTGCTTTTAATAAAATTAGGAAAAAAATGATCTTATTTTACAAATTATCATCATCTGAAATATCAGTGCATCAGAGATTTCATTGATGTGGATACACATTTAAGATTTAAATTCTGCATTAATAAATATGAGGTGACTACTTTATCTGCAAGTTCAGACTGCTCCTGAGAGGGCGGGTTCCTTAAGCTTTCCTGTCATCACTACTGTGACCCACTTCAGGCTGCTCAGGAGCAATTTATAAACAGCATCTGCCGTTTTCAAACAATCATCTGACATTTGTAAATTTTTTTTTCCATTTTAAAGAAACCCAGTTTCTCAGCTATTTTCATGTTGTTTATCTCTATTTCTTGAAGAAAGCAGCTTTTAGGGTCAGCAGCTGATACTGGAAGATAATTTGGAAAAAACTGAGTCTTAGCTGAGGTTAAGTCTCTCTGTAAACAGGCTACCCTAAGCTCCAGGATATCGGCAAGATAGGAGGCTTAACTGTTTATCAGCAAAGCTGCAGTAGGACTAAGGAAAAGAACAAAATATTCCCTTCCAATAAGAAGCATAAACTGTTTTGTTCAGAAAAAGTTAAATTTTAAATTGGGCACTACTGACCTGAGGCCATAAAGCACTGTGCCATCTGGATGCAGGCGGATCATGCGGTTTTTGACAGTCACTCCATGCACAAATGACTTCTTATCATTCAGGAAGTAGGTATCGGGCACCCAGAGCTGGTCTGCCACTCTGTTGTCCAAAGTCAAGTTTAAAGGTATTACATTATAGGATAGCCTCTTATCTCTCCAGGCTTGTTGAAAGTACATTGTCAAGGTATAATCCTGCGAATGTGAGAAGAAACATAGTTACTACTTGGTGTAATAGCAGGCTTACAGACAGACAAACACCTCATTACTAATAAGAAATATATATATACATACATATATATATGTATGTATATATATATTTTTATATATATAATAAAAAGTACACACTAAGCATATACTATTTATATGGACAGACATATTAATTTATTAAATTCAGTATTATAAGCACTTATAATATGCATACATGTGCCATGGTAGCCACTATGAAAACAGAAGTAAAGAAAATACATCCACATGAAATTTACTATATACTTCCCAGGAAGAATAATATTAAGAATTAAACCATTAATAATTTGTGTTTTCAAATCAGAGTGTATGGGATTATTTTAGATGGGCTATAAATGCAAGTTTAAAATAGTTACATAATCATTTTTATGTTTACTAAAAAATTAACAAGCATATCAAGCCTAAGATTTTATACAACATTCATTCAATAAAAGTTTAATTTATATCTAGTATGTGATGGGCATTGTTGCAGAGTTGGGATAAAGATGGTAAAAAGACAAATCAAGTGCTCTGAGAAAATTTAACATATCACAGTCACATGAACAACATAGCATTAAATAATGTTATATTTCACAAGTGAAGTAAAGCAGGGTTCAAAGTTATTTAGCTGAGACAATAAAGAAAATTAACTGTAAAGAGTTGACACAGTACTGAGACCACATAAAGACCTCACACCACGTGTGCTTGGGAGAACATCCCAAACTCAGGAGAGTCTGCTAAGGCCCCGCATGAGTCTTGGCCTAGGACAAAAGGAAAACAGAAAGGGGACTGCTCCTGGGGCCTTTGCACAGGGAGAGGGGTATTGGAGCAGGAAAAAAAATTGGCCTCCAGAAACCTACACTTCAGTGGAGGATGCAATTTAAAACAACTTGTTACAAAGCGGTTAATTTACTACCATAGTAATTTAAAAAGTTTGCAGATGAGAATCTTAATCAGTTTAATCAAGGTGGGTTTCCCAGGGAAGATGTCACTTTAGAGACATGCATAATCTTCTAGTTATCTAAACAATATTCCCACTGCCAACATGTCATGAAAACTTTCATCCCAGCATTATGGATTGGCATGCAGTGCTCTTGGATTTTAGAAACAGTGTTACTCCACTCTCTCAGAGCCTGAGCTCTATTTTTCTATTCTGTTTTCTAGGCTATGTGTTTGCAAGAGTCTTCTGTTTCAGGTTGAATAAATTTGTGTTTTCAAATCAGAGTGTACAGGATTATTTTAGATGGGCTATAAATGCAAGTTTAAAATAGTTACATAATCATTTTTATGGGGCTTTCAATACAAGCCTGATCTAATGAGTGACTTATGGTGGAAAATAAACATACAACACAAATGAAACCTGTAAAGTAGAAGCTTAATATATTATGAATAAAGAAATTACAAAGATATTGTAATACTTTATCCATTACAGACCTATGGGTACAATGTAATTGCTCTTACCTTCATTTGAATGACAAAGTACCAAATAACTATTTGAAAAAGATAATTAAATTTCTATCTATTTTAAAATAGTATCTATTTTTGTTTTGTTTGAATTCTTTTATTTTATTGAGACATTTTTCTTATACATAATGCCAACATTCACCATAGGAAATTTGTACCTGTACATAATAAATCATACTTTTTGTTCCCATTCCCTTTCTCTACCGTTAACCTTTCTTCCTCTAGTTAAAAAGTTTTGTTTCCATTTTTTACTGTAGCCTTTCTTTTCTTACCACCCCCACCCTTTGCTCCCCTTTTCTTCTGAAAATTTTGCAATCATTTTCCAATATCTGTTATATATTTTGGTCCTTATTTACACTTCGTTTCTCACATCAGAGAAACAACAGTGTTTACATGTGTGCCCAATTTATTTCATTTAAGAATATGAACTCAAGGTATTTCCATTTAGCTAGAAATGTCTTAAGTTTATCCTTCTTTATGGCAGAGTAGTTAATCCATTGTCCAAAAAAAAAAATATCACATCTTCATTATCCATTCATTGGCTGATGGGCACTTAGGCTGTTTCCAAGATTCAGCTTTAACAAACTGTGCCTTATAAACATGGCTATTCATAAATCATTGTAGTTTGATGCTTTTAATTCTTTTGGGACAGTAGCAGGAAGGGGAATAGCTGGGTCTATGGGATACCTAGTCCTAAATTTTATATGAAGCTCCACATGGATTTCCACAGTGATTGTACCAGTGTATACTCCCAACAGTGGTGAAGAAGAGTTCCTTTTCACCCACAGCTCTGCCATTATTTATTATTGGTTGTTTTCTAGGTAATAGGCAATGTTTCTGGAGAGAGATAGAATCTCAGCATTATTTTAATTTGCATCTCTTGAATGACTAATAATGTTGAACATTTTTTCATATATTTATTTGCCATTTCTATTTCTTCATGTGAGAAGTGTCTATAAATTTTAGATGTCAGTTTTTGGATTCGTTCTTTAAATTTGGAAGGTTTGGATTTTTTTTTTTTTTTTTTTTTAGTTCTTTACATATTCTAGATACTAGTGATGTAAGGAACAGTTGGAAAATTTTTTTCCACTCTGTGGGTTATCTCTTCACTCTATTGGTGGTTTCTTTTGCTGTGCCAAAGCTTTTTAGTTTGATAAGATCCCAGTTGTTGATTTTTTGTAATATTTTCTGTGCAATAAGCATTTTTTTCATAAAGTCTTTACCTACACCAATGTCTTCAAGAGTTCTATCTATTCTGTCTTCCAACAGATTTAGAGTATCTGTTTTAATACTTAGATCTTTGATCCACTTTTTAGTTTAGTGCACTTTCTTTTTAGTTTAGTGTAAAATATATAGATCTAGTTTTAATGTTTGGGATGTGGAAAGCCAGTTTTTGCAGCACTTTTCATTAAAGAAGCCATCTTTCTTCCGGTGAAGGTGTTTGGCACTTTTCTGAAAGATATTGTGGTTAAGTATATCTGGAGTTGTTTATGCTTCTTCTAATCTGTTCCATTGATTCTCAGGTCTGTTTTATTGCCCATATAATGCTGTTTTCATCGCAGTAGCTTTGTAATGAAACTTCAAGTCAGGCATTATAATGCCTCCAGTCTTGTCTTTCTTGTTCAGATTTGCTTTTGCTATTCTATATTTCTTCTGATGCTAAACAAATTTTAGAATTATTTTTTTCTAATTCTTTGAATTATGCTATTTGTATTTCATTTGGGATTGCATAAAATCGGAATAACAATTTTGGAAGTATGGCCAGTGTCACTATATGACTTCTTCCTATACAAGGACAAGAAAAATCTTTTCATTTTCTGATATTTTCTTCAATCTCCTTTTGCAAAGTACTGTCATTTTCATAGTAAAGGTCTTTTACTTCATTAGATTGATTCATTAAGTATTTCATTTTTGGGATACTATTATGAAAGGTATTTTCTTAATTTCTCTCTCTGAGTTTATTATTTCTATACAGAAATGCTATTATTTTTGGAGTGTTGACTTTTTATCTAGCTATACTCTGAATTTGGTTATTAGATCTAGAAGTCTTTTGGCAAAGTATTTGAGGTCTTCTATGTAAAGTACCATGTCATCTGCAAATAATTATAATTTAACTTTTTCTTTCCTATCCTTAATCCTTTTGTTTATTTTGTTTAATTGCTTTGATTAATGTTTCCAGAACAACACTGAACATGAGTAGTGACAGTGAACATCCTTGTCTTTTTCCTTATTTTAGAATGAAAGCTTTTATTTTCTGTCCATTTAGTATGGTGTTGGCTGTTGGTCTGTCATAGTTGGCTCTTGTCAGATTGAGATAAAGACCATCTAATTTTCTCCAGTTTTCTGTAGGGTTCTTATCATGAATGTGTGTTGGGCTTTCTCAAATGATTTTTCTGTATCTATTCAGATGATCATATTGCTTTTGTTCTTGGCTCTGGTATTTATGGTATACTGTGTTTGTTGAAAAGCCTAGATTTTTCTTTGTTGGTAGGTTTTTAACTGTAACTTCAATTTCATTGACTGATAATGGTTTATTTAGAATTTTTATATCTTCTTGATTCTGGTTTGGTAATTTATATGTATCTAGGAATCTGACCATTTTTTCTGCATTTTCCATCTCATTAGAATACAGGTTCTGAAAATAAGCATTGATGATCTTCTGGATTTCTGCAGCATCTGTTGTGATTTTATCCTTTTCATTCCTAACTGTATGGAGTTGAGTCTTTTCTTTCCTTTTTCTACTGATAAGGTTGGTTAACGGTTTGTCAATTTTATTTACTCTTTCAAATAACCAACTCTTTGATTTATTGATGCTTTGGATTGTTTTCTTTGTTTGCACTGCATTCATTTTTGCTTTGATCTTTATAATTTCCTACCTCGCAAGACCTTTCAAGTGATTCGCTCTTCTTTTTATAGAAGGCTAAGGTTCAACATTAGTGTATTTATTTGAAATCACTCTGCTTTTCTGATATGGAAATTCACTGTTAAAAATATCCCTCATAGGACTGCTTTCTTTGTGTCCCATAAGTTCTGGTATGTTGTATTGGAATTATTGTTTAATTTTAGAAACTGTCTAATATCTTCTTTAACTTTATCTGTGACCCAGTCATTGTTCAGGAGAGTACAATTTAATTTCCATGTGTTTTTGAAATTCTTGTAGTTTGTTTTGCCATTGATTTCCAGTTTTATTGCACTGTGATCTGATAATATGCACAAGAAAATTTCAATTCCTTTGCATTTACTTAAGTATGTTATGTTCTATGAACCAATATGTGGTCTATTTTGGAGAATGTCCCATGGGCAGCTGAGAAGAATGTGTATTTTGTTGTAGTGGAGTATGGAACACTCTTATAGACACTTACTAAATACAATTTGTTCAAAAGTTTGGTTCAGTGCTGATATTTCATCATCGATTTTTAGTACATGTTTATTTGTGACAATGGAGATGCCCCATTACAATTGTATTAGTGCTTATTTGATTTTTCATGCCTGTTAATATTTGTTTTATATAGTCAGGTACACAAGTATTTGGTGCATATACATTTATGATTGTTATCTCTTTTTTGTGGATTGTTTCCTTTACAAGGATGTAGCGACCTTCTGTGTTTCTCTTAGTCTTGGTTTGAAATCTAATTTTCTGCAAATAGAATACCTAACCCTGATTTTATCTGAATTTCTGTTGCATGCAATACTGATTTCCAACCTCTGACTTTCAGTCTATGAATTTCTTTTTGAATTAAATGTGTTTCCTCCTCCTCCTCCTCAAAAAAAAAAAATGTGTTTCCTTTATGCAGCATGTTGTTGGATCTTGAATCTTGATTCTTTCTGCCAATCTGTTTCTTTTGGTTAGTGAATTGAGACTATTAACATTGATGGTTATAACTAATATGTATTCACTTATCCTTGTGATGTTATTTTCTTGCTGATGGTTCCTTATTTCCCTCTCCATTTAACTGTTTCCCTTGTCTGGTGGATTAATTCTATGGAGGTTCATGGAATTGAAGTCTTCATTATCTCTCTCTAGAAAGTCCTTCAGAAAATTCTTTAGTGCTGGTTTGGTGGTCATGAATTTCCTCAGGTGTTCTTTGTCAGGGAAGTATTGACTTTGATAGATAGTTTTGCAGGGTAGAATAATCTGGACTGGAGATTTTTTTCTTTCAGGGCTTGAAATACTGCATTCCAAGTTTTCTTTGATTTGAAGGTTTGTGCTAAGAAGTTTGCTGTGATTCTAATGAGCTTCCTGCATAGATGATTCATTTGTTTTCTCTAACAGTTTTTAATATTTTTTATTTATGCTGCATTTCTGAAATCTGGACTGCTATATACCTTGGTATAGCTTTTCTTTAATTGTGGTTAATAGAAGTTCCATATGCCTCAATTATCTGTGTGTCAAATTTTTTTTTCTGCGGCAATTATTGGTCATTACTTTTCTGAATGGGTTTTTAGGATGTTTGCATTATCTCCTGCTTCTTAATTGACTCTAATTCATCTGATGTCATTCTTCTTTGCATTATGTAGCAGCTGTTGGGTTGATTTTTTTTGTGTGTTCCCTTGCTATTTTAAAGTAATCTTTCTTTTTGTGATCACTAACCACAATCCTGCCTTCTATATTTGATAGTCTATCTTCATATTGGCTAATTCTGCTGCATATAATTTCAATAAAATTTTTAGTTTACTGGGTATCTGTGAATCTATTTTATGGATTACATATCTTTTGTATGTTAGGCATTCAATTTTCCATCATTTTCCTAAAATTCTATATTTTTAAAAATCTGTATCTTCTCTAGGTGCTCTAAGTACATATTTTATCAGGGTTACCACTTCTGTAGTTATCTAAGAAAAAGATTTTGATTTAATTTTTTTTCTAGAGCCTCATTCATCTGCTTTGTTACTTTCACTGTTAGCACTTCAGAGATTCCAGGAGAGTGACTTTTGACTTGTTCCCTCTCATTATCCTCTGGGTTTGCCTTTGACGAGCTGGAAGTCTGGGGTAACTTGCTTAACATTTTCTATTTTTTACATTTTCACATTTTCTATTTTTTTATTAGTTTAATTCCTGGGTTGATGCTTGTACACTGCTTACTGTGAGTAGCTTTATTGCTAGCATTAGACCCATAGGAAATGACTACTTCTCAAATATGTATTCCAGATGTAGCTGGCTTTTGGGTTTTGATTCTTTAACAAGGTCCTACCTTTTCAATTTATTGAGGATGAGAACTTGCTGCTTACTTGGCCCCATCCAGGGTTCTTTGACACTGATCTATAGTATTGTTGATGACCCTTTGGCAATCTCAATCATGGCTAACCAGGAAGTACAACTGGTTAGACCAATTATGTTACCTTAGCTAAAGTAGTGAAATGAACAACAATATAGCATTAAACAAAGCTTAGAAAATGACAAACAGTGGTACAAACTAATTCAGCACTTTAACCATATGAAATAGATTTATGATTATATAATAAAATCTGAAACAAACCATAAAATTGTGTATAGAAATAAGCCCTCAGCATGGTGATTTTTACCCTAGGAGAGAGAAATTAAAGGAGTTAGAGGAAAAATAGAAAAAGAGGAAGAGATTAAAATCAAGGTTGTAGGACAAAGGACAAATAAAGTTTACTTCAAGGCATGTCTCTGCTGTCATTAGTAGACAAAGTGGGCAGAGTCCAGATCCATGTCAATTAATACCAGCAAGCCATCAGTCACTTTACAGCACAGTAGTAGATAATCCCAGGAAGCCTGCACCTTTGGTTTCACTGAAGTTCAGGTTGGTATCTGGATGTGAGGCGGGAAACAGATTTGCTCTGCTTCCAATGCTCCATGTGTCTCCTGTCATCTTGAATGTGGCTCCTTGATCTACCAACTTAACATTCAGTAGCCTCACCCTGACATCGGGAGCCAGCAGTTGCTCTGAGTCCTGGGATAAACTGGCCTCTTTCCAAAAGGGCTACTGTCCAATTGCCCTCTCTTAGAGGATGTCTACACCTGAATAAGTCATTAGCCACTGCAGTCCATTGACAGCACTGCTGTTTCACTGGTGTATTTCTCCTAGGAGCCTCTGGGGTCACCAATTGTCATAATGCATTTGCAGTTTTGAGTCACCTCTCCCACAGAATGAGCCAGGGCTCAGGGAGAAAGCACCACTTGCTGCCTCTTTCTCCTACACTGAGGTCTCCCTTTTCACTCTCCCTATGGGCTTCAATTCTTGCTTCAAATCCTTCCTGGGTCCTGGAGATCCACTTCCCCACTTCTCGTCATGATGCTATATTCCAGTGTCTAGACAACTAATCTCAGAGAGGTTGTTTCTTTGCTGCTTCTCGGTTTGTCATCTTCCTAATACTTAAAACTTCTATTTTACAGTTAACTCACAATGTGCTACTTGAGGTTTTTTAAAATAATAAAATCATGTATTAATCATCTATGCAATGTTAGAGGCTAAGCACAGTGCCCAGGGCACAAATAATGAGTGAATGAATGTCCCATAGGTACATTTACTGTATTTCTGTATATAACTGGGTAATGTTAAATATAAAATATGCACTTTTAATCTCCATGAAGTCTGAATTTTTCTCAAATTTAGCTGGTATTTATATAGTCTAATTTATTTACATCATTTTAAAAGAATGACTTTTAAGACATTATATACTATAAAGATTAAATAGTTTTCATAAGAAAAGTAAAATCATCTGCAAAAAAATTGCAGTATTTTTCTTGGTTGTGCAAACCTATGCATCTTTATCTCATTCAGAACTCAGGAGTTTGCAAGTTTACAAGCCAATTTCTAACAAAATAAATGTTGCTATGCTAGAGGCATAACAAGGAATTGTAAGTGAAATTCACTGCAATGCTTTACTTTAACCAATGTTTGAAACTTTTCTGTAGCATTCTGCTTTAAGTAAAGAATTAGTAAGGGTTCCTTAGAAGAGCATAATGATTTATAATAAAAACCAATAACCTTGAAGACATGAATTATCTAAATAGAAAACAGCAAATTTACCAGCTATATTTTTTGTATTTTTCATATTTTGTACATGTCTGCTGTGATTGGGAGAATAAGTTCAGTGATTTCCATTTCTCAGAGATAAAATGAAAAATTTGATTATTATCCATATTAGAAGATGGAGCTGCTTACACTTCTTTATAATAAGCTTCCTTGAGATTCAGAAAAGACAGTACTACTTGACAGTACTACTTCGGGAGTCTATCACTCATCTGAGATGTGTTTAGATGCATGAAATTACATTCTTTTTTTGATAAATAAGTGTTAATGCTGTGAGATTCTGTGATACATGCTAATTCTTGTTATTTATCAGCAAGACACTGCTTGCTAAGAAATGCTTGCAGATATACTCTGCAAACTGTCACATCAATTTTCATTCCATTTATTTTTAAATTATATATCATGGCATTATCGAGAAGGAAGATACTGTAGAATCAAAGTAAATGTGTGGACATAAAAGGAAAGAGGAAGCAATGTTCTGTTGGTCCCCTCTCCCCAAGAACCTGAGATAAATCCTTTGGACTTTATATCGACACATGCTTTACATTAAACAACTCCACCTTTAAGAAGCTGAATCAATTTGTTTATTCCACTGATACTTGCAAATAATTCACTTCTAGGTGCTTCATGATTCATGCTATCACCACACAAGGATTTAGATAATCAAAATTATGTCCCTTTATTTGTAGTGTTAAACAAATTAGAGTAAGTCCACAACAGGTAAGTTCTATCACTACAACTCCAAATTCTCAAAAGAATAAAAATGGCAGCCACCCAAGGACTATGTGAATAAAACATAATAGGCAGACAAAGACAGAAATAAAAATGTGAAGAAAGATTGTCACAAAGGTGAGATCTTTGTTTTTCTTTCTGTTGCTTTTATTTAAAGCATATTATATATAAAATATGTATGCACATGTACTTAAATAAACAGAGATTAATGCCATGTTTCTGAGGTTAAAGAATAAATCATATTAATTCTCTTGAAAGTGGTCTACACATAAAACTAAAATCCTACCTAGCAGAATATTTTGTAGATATCTGAACATAATACAAAAATCTATATGGAAAGCAAAGGAATGAGAATCATAAATACAGTTTAGAGAACCAAGAACTGCTGAGGATTTACCTCAGTGGCATAAGCGCCTGCCCGGAAAGCACAAGGTCATGAGTTTGATACCCAGTACCAAAATTAATTAATTAATTAATTAATTTAAAAATGACAATTATCAAGTTCGACAATTTATATTATCTGATGTAATGACTTAGCATTAAGCTAATCTAAGACACTACAGTATTGACCAAAACATAGATTAATAACAGATAAATCTGAAAATAAACTCATATGCTAGTCTGTTTGCTTGATTTCTGTAAAAGTTACAATGATTAAAAAATACATATTTTCAACAAATTAGACCAACTGGAAACTTCACATAAAGAGAAGTAGATGATAGATAGATAGATAGATAGATAGATAGATAGATGATTGAGGACAATAGGTAGGTGGATAGAAAATAACATACAATTTACAGCTTGTAAGACAATAACTCCAAAATAGGTCATTAACTTGAATGAAAAGAATAAACTTACAAAACTTTCTTAAGTAAACTGAAAATTTCTGAGAATTAGGCAAATATTTCTTATATATAACCTGAAAAGCACAATAAAAAAATTTAAAAATGATAAACTGGATCCAAACCAACTTTAAAGACTACCATGAGGGTGAAAACACAAATCACAGATTGGGAGAAAATATTCCCAAATCACATACCTGACAAAGAAGTTCTATTCATATCTTATGGTATGAGTCTAGGTTTCCCCCCAAAGCCTCATATGACCATAGGTCGGGTTTTCAGTGATGTCTGAATCCAGCGTTTGTGCTGCTGGGATGAGGAATAGGATGCTGGGATTGGTTCCCGATGCTAGGATTAAGAGTGTGAGTGCTACCCACACTAAGGGTGGGTATCCTGGATAAGATATAAAGAACAGAAAGATCTGTGGTCAGAGCTTAATGCCTTCTGTCAGTCATGAATTGTTTTTCCTCTGCCACGCCTCCTCTTTGCCCTGCTACCCTGCCTTGGTGCCAGTCAACTATAAACTAAATTCTGTGTGAACTATGAGCTAAATAGACCTTTCCTCCATTAACTTTGAGTGTCAGGAATTTTATCTCAGCAACGAAAAAAGAAAGACAGCATAAAATATTTAAAGAATTCTCAAAATAAAAGAACTCAATGAAAAATAAACAGAAGATTGAAGCTAGACCTATATCTATTACCATGCACTAAACTAGAATCAAAATTATTTGAAAATCTAACTATAAAATGGAAACACTTAACCCCCTGGAGAATAAAGTAGGTAACATTCTTAAAGTGATAGTCACAGGGAAGGACTTTTCAAATAGATCTCCAATTGTATAAAAAATAACATCGAGACTCAACAGATGGGATCATTTCAAATTAAAAGCCTTCTGCATAGCAAAGAAAACAACTCAAAGAGTAAAGAGAAAACCTACAGAATGGGAAAATATTTGCTATTGATTGGTCAAAGAACTGATACCTAGAACATATTAAAAAGTAAACAATTAGCCTTCCCCAAATTAAAGGCAAAATCTAAAAGTGGAACAACTGATATAGTCACTTCTCAGAAGTACAAATGGTCAATACATACTCGAAAAAAGTTCAACATGACTGGTTTTTAGAGAAACCCAAATTAAAATAATGCCAAGAATTTTCCTATTCTGAAAAAGAATCACCATCAATAAATCAAGTAATAACAAATGCTGGTGAGATTATGGGAAAAAAGAAACCCCACTACATTGTTAGTAGGAATGCAAACTAATACAACCACTATGTAAATCGGTATGATAATCAAAAAAAAAAAAAGAATAAAGAAGTTTCATTGGACTTAGTAGTTCTCCTACTAGGCATCTTCCTTTAAGAGATAAAGATATCACATTACAATGATATATGCATATCCATGCTTATAGCAGTATAATTATTAATAGCTATACCTTGGAAGTGGTCTATATATACATTAACAGATACGTGGAGAAACAGAATGTATTTATACATAGTGAAATATTACTCTGTTATAAAAAAGAATAGAGTTGAGTCTTTTGTAGGACAATGGATGCACCTTGAGACCATGTTAAGTGAAATAAATCTGACACAGAAGTTTAACTATTACATGGTGTCTCTTATATGAGAAACTCCAAATATAAACAAACTAAAGAGCAAATTAAAGATAGATGAAGTGAATTAGGGAGATAGATCTTTTGTAAAAAGAAAGGGCTCCAAAAGATAGAAAGCGGGGGAGAAGGGGAAGGCAAGGGCGCATAAAAAGAATTAAGACGAGTTGTAAATGCATACCAACTCCACACAGTGAATTTAATCATTAAGTACTGCAAACATATGCAATTAAGAAAATAAGGAAAACATGTAAACAGACATTTAACCAAAAAACTACACTATTAAGAAATAAACAAATGAAATTATGTTCAATATTATTAGCAATTATGGAAAAAAGTTAAAAACCACGGGTAAATTCTACTACACTGCTACTACATAAAACACCAAAAAACACCTGAAAATTCTAATCATTGGAGAAGATTAACAACAACTGAAAGGCTCATACACTTCAAGGAGAAATTCTAACCTATCAGCCTCTTGGCAATGGATTATTAGTTCTTTATAATGCTGACACGCATTTGCCCTATGATCTAGCAATATGATTTCTGTGTTTAACTGAACCATTTTTCTGGTCCACTCTAGAAGTTATGTGAAATAATTTTTAGCACATAAATAGATACACTGTGGTAATCCAATACAATGAATACTACTCAGCAATCATAAAGAAGAAATTATGGATAAATGCAACATCATCAATAGTTTTCAAAAACTGAAATTTAAGTGAAAGATGGCCAGCTGTGAAAGAACATGTGGTATGTTGCTTTGTTTATGCAATACTCTCAACAAGCTAAAACTGTAGGGGCATATAAGATAGGTCTCTGATGGTCAGAATTCAGGGAGGTTAACTCCAAAAATCTGGTAGAAGAGAGAATTTTCAGTGATAGCACCATTTTACATCTTACTAGCAACAGTGCTTATGTAACTGCATTTGTTAAAACTCAGACCTCTACACCAAAGTAAGCACATTTTTCTATACATAAATAAAAATAAATTTTAAAACTACTTTTAAAATATAAAAGGGTTTAAACATACCCAGCTTCAAATTCCAGTTGTTTAAATGTCCCTGTGGATTGACATTGGGATAATTCTTTCAAGTTTCTAAGCTTGTTTGTAATTTAAAAGAACAACTGTAGATAATCATCATGGAAATTAATCTAGGGCTGAAGTCTGTAGAATTCTGCCACAAATTGTATTTTGTCTGTGCATATAGAGGACATAAGACTATTCTCTCTAAGAGAGACCAATGAGACCATCCTCAATTGTTACAGGTGCTCAAATCCCAGTCTGTACAATGAGGAATTTGCATTTGGTTGCTTCCAAGCCAATGAGTGTCAGAATACAATCATTCCATTCTAGGAAACACTCTGCTGACTTTACCTTCAAATGCATGTCAATATGTAAAAGTCTCACATTTGTCTAAAATACTTTTGGTTTTTCTGCCTCTAGTAAAATTTTTTCTTTTTTTTTTTTAATTTTATTTAAAGAGGTGGGAAGCAAAACAGAAAAAAGGGTAGAAACAATACAGAATTTCAAAAAAATAAACAGTAAGAAATCAGTATTTGATACATTACATATTATCTTCTTGGATATAGTTGTTCAAGTTATAAAATTAAAGCATACAAAGTGGACATTCAAACAGTGAGGCTGTAAACAGTTCTGTTCACTGATCCAACAAAAACTTAGTAACATGGTTATCAATCCTACACACTTAAGTATACATAGTTATCTCTTTTAGAGCACTTTCTTTTTCTCCTCTTGCTTTTTTTTAAAAGTTTTTTTTTATTTAAAGAAAAAATTTTGAAACAGAAAGAGGGTAGAAACAATACAAAATCTCAAAAACAAAACAAAACAAAAACAAAAATAGTAACTAGTAAAAAATCACTAGTTGATAATTACACACTTTCCTCTTAGATGCAGTTGTTCAAGTTACAAAAGTAAAGTCCACAAAGTGGACATCCAAACAGTGAGACTGCAGTCAGTTTTGCTCATCCATCCAACTAAAACTTTAGCAACATGGTTATTAATTCCACACACTCAAACATACATGCAGTTATATCCTTTACAATACTCTTTCCCTTTTTTTCTTTACAATAACTATGATCCATTCTTGTAAACTACTTAGAAGTTCTGCACATGTATAAGTCTCTACACATATACCTAGCCTTTCTGTATCAGAGGGAGAAACAAATCAAAACAAGTCAGCAATACAAATTCCTAGAGAAACACGAAATGAAAAGAACATACGAAAACACAACACTAGGTGATCTACGGTAGTCACTATGACGTCTCTAGTTATTTTCAATAAAATTGTCTATATCATTAAATATAATATAAACTTAGCATTGCTTTACACTATGAATAAAATCTAAACACTGGAGGCATTATAGGACTTCAAAGGCAGTTAACAATCAAACCAGAATGGATATCCTATTGAATCCTGTCATCTTCAGAGTAGTTGCCCCTACTCTCAGACTCAACACTCTCAAACATACCAGATTCAAATAAAATCAGTCAAGATAAAACAGTGATATAACCAATTTTCTGTCTTATCTCTGCCATGCTATTTTTCTGCTGTTATTTGTTTACTTTTGTCCTTCATTCCACTGTCTGCCCCTTTCTTTGAGGCCTTTCTGCCATTATTCCTGGAACCCTGGTGATTTTCTTCTCTCTCTCTAGAATGTCCTTCAGTATTCTTTGCAGGGTTGGATCGGTGGTCAAAAACTCTCCCAGTTCCTCTTTGTCATGGAAATATCTTATCTTCCCATTAATTTTGAGAGACAGTTTTGCAGGGTACATCATTCTGGGTTGGAGGTTATTTTCTTTCAGGGTTTGGAATATTTCACTCCAAGCTCTTCTTGATTTGATGGTTTGCATTGAGAAGTCAGCTTTGATTTTGATGAGTTTTCCTTTATAGGTAATCTGTTTCTTTTCTCTGACCACTTTTAATATTCTGTTCTTGTGATGGATTTCTGGTTATTATATGTCTGGGTGTAGATCTGTTTGGGTTGTAGCTGGCTGGAGTTCTATATGCCTCATTTATCTGAACTTCACTTCCGTTACCTATGTTTGGGAAGTTTTCCTTAATTATTTCTCTGAATAGACGTTTTATTTCATTTGTATTTGTTGCTGCATCTTCATTCACATATTTTATTCTTAGGTTATAAATCCTCATCATCTTCTAGCCTTTGTATCATTGCTTCCTGGTTCCTTGTTATTTTTAAGAGATCCTTCCTTTTGTGATCATACTTTGCAAATCTGTCTTTAGTTTCTGTTAAAAGGTTTTGCCAGGTTTCAATGGAGTTTTTAATTTCCTGATATTCTCTTTGGATCTGTTTCATATATTCTAGGTTTTGTTTATATTCTTCATCAAAGGCTTCTCTCCTTTCTCTGGGTTCCTCTATTCTTTCATTTGTGTCTACTTAAGGATTACCCAGGACTTCTTTTATTAATCTTCTTATATCTTGTTCACCTGAGTTAGAATTTCAGATTTAAATTCGAAGATGAGGTCACGGATGTATTTCTTTATTTCCGATGAGGCTGTCTCTGACATTACAGGTTTTCTGCTCTCAACCTCCTCTGCATTTACCTCTATTGGACTCACTTTCCCTGGTTCCAGAGTTGGGGACCTTTTGCTCTTTCTCTGTCTTGTCATGTTTTCCACCCCTTTCAGACAGGTGGGTGGTGGAGGTCTCTGGGCCTTTCCTATTGCTTACAGTTTTTCTGCAGTGCACTTGCTAGGGAAGTACCACCCCCCCACAGTCCACTGCAGATCTGCGAGTTGCACACTGAGAGCTGGCTCTTCCCCCTATGCCAATCAACCAGTTTATGCTTCAACAAGTTTGTGTGTTCCCTGGGGATGCCACTGGCCCAGAAAAGCCTTGTCTCTGGCTATTGGGTTTCAACCAGGGGTGTGGCCCTGCCCGAGCAGATCCCACCAATCTGCTTTGGACTAGGAGTGATCAGTGGAAGCTGCCTTGGGTTTTGATTCAAGCCGGCCCTGTCCAACTCCAAAATGTTGCCCAGCCAGTCCTCCTGGTATGGGGAATCCAGTTCCCATCACTCACCAAAGTTCATGCAGCTCCACTGGCTGTTTCCACTCCCTGTCTCAGTGCCTCCTGCAGCCGAGGGTCTGGAGCTCACCAATCCCCACTCTCAGCAGGGCCGCGATCTCAGCTCGATCATGAGTCACCTGACTTTAAGACATGCCAGTACAGCGATCAGGGCTTGCCCAGCTCCAGCCCTCTGTCCATGCTTCTTTTTCTTCTTTCTTTTTTCTTTTTCCTCAGTTTCTTCCTGGGTTGTGAGAATTCCTCTCCTTTTGTCTGGCTTTCTCCATGTTGCCAGATTCCAGCATCTGAGTTGTTTTTATTTATTTTTTTCCTCAGAGAGGCTCTCTTATGGTGCTGCCACCCAGTCGGCCATCTTGCAATCTCCTCCTATAATTTTTTTCTTAAACTAGATGCCAAACTTTTCATGTCTCTTTGGCTCAGTTTTGTAGAAAATATATTGTGAAATAATCTGTACATTTTTAAAACTTTAATTTTGTGACTTAATTGCCATAATTTTTCCTTTCTTTTCTACTAACATGTTACCATGTTAGTACCCCTGTTACCCCTGTTACCATGAAGTTTGTGTATTTGGAGATAGGAAGGTAGGTGGTAGGTGGATCAATGATAGTTGACAGATAAACACACTGAAACACATATCTGGTAGTAGTCCTCCACTTTATTGCTGTCTTTTAAATTTCTCTATTTATTCATATAGTTTAAAAAGTATAAAACAAAATTTCTGTAAAGTACTTCTGCATAACTTCTAAGATTGACACTTTAACCATAAAACAGGCAATTAGAAAATTAACATTCATATATATTTATTTTTCATTATTACAAAACCAACAATTACAGCAGTATCTATTATACCCACTTATTTATTCACTAATTTTCTTTTTCTCTTTCAGGATCCATCAAAGATCCCACATTGCATGTAGTTCTTATTCTCTTAGCCTCTCTCAGCCTGCAACAGCTTGTCACTTGTTCCTTGTTTCTGATGTCAATCAGTTTGAATAACACCAGTTTCCTACTTTGCTGAATGTCTTTCCATTTGATTTTGCTTGATGTATACTTGTGGTCATATTATACAGTTTGGGCCAGAATGTCAACTAGGCAATGTTGTACCCATTGCATAAGAGGCCACAAAATGTCAGTAAGTCTTATTCCTGGTGATCTTAACATTGAATAACTGGCTAAGATAATGTTGTCAGCCTTCCTCAATGTCATTACTATTTTCCTTGGTAATTAATGAGTACAGTACCTGGTATACATCTTTTAGGATTATAGAAAGCAATACTATTGATAAGCCATTATCTAAAATCACCATGCTTCTGGTTTAGTGCATCTCCCCAAGTTTCTCATTTTCTTCATTCATCTGAATCTGAATCAATCTATTCATTTAGCTGACTGCGTGTAACTATTAGAGAGAGCAAAAGATATAAATACCAACATACTCCACTGGCGGTCCTTTATCATTAAATAGTCAGAAGTATCCCTCAAGGGACACTTCCCATCATATATAATTATTTCCAAGGCTTGTAGCATTTTTCTGGCCACTTGCAGCTATAGATGTCCATGCTAAACATAGTCTCCTCAGTCTCAAGTTGGCAGGTTACACGTGAGTGCCCACTATTCTCACCTGGACCTGAATCACTACTTAACTGTAAAGCTTCCAACTTCTCTCAACATTCCTTTACTTTCATGGTTTTCTAAGAGATTTTTTCTTTGTTTTCTGTAGACTTCAGATTGTCTCATCTTTCTTTTTTCTTCTTTCAAATCACAGTTATATGTATAGGGAAATTTATCAATATCATTATCTTTTTTCTATACCATCTGTCTTGGGGTATAGGAAATATAATAGGGTAAAAAGTTGGTTTTACATGTGTCTGGTTTTTCATTTGAGTATGGAACGATGCCCAACTGTTTTGCATCGTTCCATACTCAAATGAAAAACCAGACACATATAAAAGTGTGTTTTCATCAGTGAGAAGGTGTGGGATGTGTAATTAGCTCTGTTTGTTGTGGCTACATTTTCTAAACTTTGAAAAATTACTGTGACTATGCTACAATCTTGAGCTTTGCATTGAGTTCTAGATAATAGCATTGTGTCCAAAATTAGATGTTTTCAGAAGCAATCCCATTCTGCTATCAAGTTTCTGTAATTTTGAAAAAAAAATATTGACTTCCTCTTAATTACCCCTTGCTGAAAAAACAAGTGTGTCTAATATATCATCATTTATTGTCTTCCCTTAGTGTGTGGTTTGTCAAAATTGAGGTTTTCAGCTGAGAACTCGAACTTCTGGCTCTTGTAAGACAGGACTAATATTTTTAATGTAGTAAAACCCTGAGATTTAGGAACTCTAAACATATTTAGTAAATTATCATGAATTTCATGTGAATAAAATTTGCATGCACATTTATAGCTTTTACTGTCATCCTGGGTATAGCACACTAACTAGGGGCATGATAGGAAAAGACTTAATATTTTCTGTTTGATATGTCCACTTGCAAAATGTGACCCCAAAGTACTAGAATTCCAAGAACCGGAATGTCAACTATTTTCACAGTGAAAAATCTTATGTTTTTCTCACTTTTTAGGAGAAAGATCTTACCTCAGGCAGGCAAATTAGCATGTAAAACTATAGTCAAATTGAAATTTATGTAGTAGATATATTTTCAGTATCATAGGTCATCACTTTCAGAGCAACAACTAATATTATTTACACATAGCAGCCAATATTTAATATATTTTTCAGGTAAATGGAATTATAATTATCTGTTACATGGAATACATTTTTGTGTACATTTAGGAACAGGTACACAGGTCTTTAAAATGTGTGTTCCAATATTATCTTCTCAGAGAAAATAATTAAGAAATAAGATTTCACAGTTTTCTATCCAAATATTGTCACAAATTATCTCACATCTGTCTCCAGCACTAACAATCTATTTTAAGGAACTACTGCATGTGAATTATTATAATTTCATTAATACTGTCTCCTTGTGTCTTACCCTTGCCCTCTACAAGGTAGTAGTAGCATAAACCAGACAGATCACATGCCTTCCTTGATTACTATAGTCCAGAAGCTTTTCATTGCACTTAGAATAAAACCCAAACTCCTACCAGAGCTCCCATCTTGCCTATTTGTCTAATTCACATCCTGCTCTCCCTTCTTTCCTGTCACATCAAATCACTAAGCCCATCCACATTGGCCTTTTCAGTGTCTCAGACTTTGCAAACTTTGACTTAATTGATGAAGAGTTACGTATTCATGTGTGGTTAGCTCTTCCTGACTCAGAACTCAATTCAAAGACCGAACTTAAGCAGTGGGCTATTTTTTATTCCCAAGCTAGGCAGTCCCTACCCCTTCTCTCATTTTTACTACATTCATAGTACCTACTCCTTAAAAAAAAAAAAAAAACTATGTTCATTTACAGGTCTATATGTGTATTTTTTAGATGTGCAATTGGAAGGTAAAGTATATAAAAATAAGGAACCTTACTCATTATTGTATTCTGAATTATTCACCATTATACCCCCCAATCTATGAAGGCTTATCACAAACTAGCAATATTTTTTAAGAAATATGATGATTCTTTTGAAAAAAATCTGTTGAGTGATATGATGAAGTTAATAAAATACAACATACAGATATACATAATCTCAAAATACTTGTTATATTAGCAATAAAATTTAAATAATTAAAGATATAAATCTTCCAAAACTTAAAATTAATAAAATATAGTACAAATGTATAACAAAATGTATACAGGAATGTAAAAGTTATTTATTAATATGAATAGATGTCCTTAACATACTATTAAATATTAATTATTAAATTATTGTTTTTATAGAGATTGAAAAATGCTATTCACAATATAATGTAATTTAGAAATATATAGATTATATTGATTAAAAATTTTAAATATATAACTAAATATTGACAGCAATAGCCCTCTGTGGTGAAATATCAATTGGTTTTCAGTTCTTACTGTTAATCTGCATTTCTTTTCAGAAAACAAGTCGTCCTTTTTTTTTTTGTACTGAGGATTGCATTCATGACCTTGCATGTGCCAAGTAGGTGCTCACACACACACACCACTGAGCTGAATCCCCAGCCCAGCACGTCATCATTTCTTTATGAAGTGATCCAGAAATGTTATCTTAAACATGGCTGACCTTTCACAAACATTTGTTCATAAACAAACTAAAGATTTTTCACTTCTTTCTTCCTGCATGAATTTCAAATTTCAGTTACTTAAATCCCTTAATAAATCATTATACCCAAATCCCCAAAGAATTTTGATTTAGTTTTCATATTTTTCTTTTTCTAGATGTTTTGAACATCAGAATTACTGGTGTTCTCTGGGTTTTTCACAGCTGCTCTAATTCTAACTGCAAAGGTCTTAGGACCAGAGATAATCATAATCTGAAGGACGTGCATCTATTTAAAGCAAGGCAACTCTGAGGGCAAATATTCCACAAGGCTGTTTCCAGAATCCTGACTCTTGAAATTGTTCCGACTTCTGCATCTAAGTCCAAAAATTGCTGATCCAATTACAGGTCATGGGAATAATTCCATATTCTCAACCTCCCACAGTAGACCAGAATGGAGTAAAACTCAGCTTCCCACTAATGGAAGCCATTACAGAAGATGTTCAATTGCAGTATTTGGGAAGCACATGGTAGCAGCCCTGACTAATTGTGAGACACACATTTGGGAATTTGGGACACAGGACCTGCAAATAAGATCACCCAGAAGAGAGATCCAAGTTCAGCAGTGACTAATTGCTTTCTTATATGTAAAACTAAAAGCATATAGCCAAGACAACAAGCTTATCCAGTAGTTTGTGCTTAGTTCATTTTGCATTTTATTACAGACTTACCTTCCCTATATTCATGGGACTGATTCAAAGGATAAAAAAATCCAGTCAGTTTAAATGGTCAACTCTTTCCTTCACCTCAATACATAATATATCCTGCAGTGGACTAAATTCACCTTCAGATAATCAGCATTAAAAGTATACCTTTATGTATGATCTATTCCCTATCAATATTTTTATTGCTCTTTAAGTCTATCTCAAATCATTTTAGATTATTTTGTTCTCTAATCTGTACACAATTTTAATATCTAACATTGCCCCTACATTCATACCTTTACACGTAAAATTTTATTAATCACCCCAGAAGCACTATAAGTTATTTTTGGGATTTATCACTAGCTAACTAGTGTGAGACCTTGAGCATATTATTAACTTTCTTGAGACATTATGCAGGGGAACTACTAGTTCTAGCTTACTCAGAGAAAAAGATTAGTGTAAAGTATGACTGTGATTAGTGCTCCACAAAATTTTCTACTGTTATTAATCTTATTCTCGATATTTCCATTTTCCATGTGATATATGTAAAAATGATGAGTAATTTCTCCAAACTTTGACTTGGCTATGCATTTTCTGGTCATTTAACTCGTGTTTTTAGTACTTGAACATTCTCTTCACTACCAATATTATTTTGGCTCTATCTCTTCCTATAATTGCTTTTATTCACCTCCTTTTCCTTCCCAAAGTTAAGAAAACAGATACACACAAACACATTCACTGACTCACACATTCTCTTTCCCTGTACAGCAATAAAAAACAAAAAGAATTTTGAACACATTTAAGCTATGTCTTGGAGACAAAAAAGATGAATATTGATTCCTGTATATTTTCTGTGGTTTGCAAACATATTGATTCCTGTATATTTTCTGTGGCTTGCAAACTGAAGTAACATACACATGCAAGTGTTCTTGAACACACGTAGAGACCCCATTTGTATAAAAGGTGATTGCATCAACTGCCTTGGTGTAGAATGCTTTGGCAGAGTACATGCCTTATCACACAAAGGCCTCCAATAACCAGAGTGACACAGCATGCTGCCTGTAAAAATTCACATAGTCATAAATATTTTAACAAAAAATACTCCCAACTACTAAAGCATGCTCATCGTAGATTCATATCACTTTAAGAGTTCATTCAGCAAAATCATGACTTAACTCTGAAGTTTACTCACAATAAACTGACTTTTATCTTCAGTTGAAAATATTTGAATTTTATCAATATCATAGGATATAGCTCATACACAATGGTTATTAACTTTTGAGTGTAATTAATAATTTTAAGATCTAAATTAGTAATTAATTACTTATTATAATTAGTAATTAATAATTAGTAACACATTCACACAGCATTATATGGAATTATAATTAATTATAATTAATAATTATAATATTGAATTATAATTAATTACTAATTATAATTAGTAATTAATAATTAGTGACATATTCACACAGCATTATATGGAAAAGCAAAAAGGTAAGTTCATTAATACAGTATTTAAAGTGACTTTATAATTTGAGTCTAAGAAAGAAACCTTCATGACCTTCTAATGCTTAAAAGAACTGTCAAATTCTCCATTACATGTTTGGTCTTAACAAAGTAATAAACTTAATGTTAGGTGGACTATATTTCCTTTGAATGCGACTATCTTAAAAAGAAACTGAGATTATTCTAAACATGGTCATGCCATCTCGCTTTCTATAATTATAATCTCCAATGTTCAAACAATGAAGAAATAACCTATGGATGCATTTTGTAGATGCATCTCCCATGTTAAGAGAATCACGACTTTATACAGTGATAGCTATTTATACAACCAACTTATTACAATGTCAAAAACTCAGGCAGTCTGCCATGATTCAAGCTGAGGCCAAAGGATAGAAAAGAGTGTTTAACTTTCACAAATAAGAAACACAAAAGTTTTCTGGCTGATATCATGGGAATAATGATTAAATGTTTCATTTGTTTCATGTGCAAAGGCAATATTGATTCAACGAAAAGAAACATTTGAAAAAAAATCTGACCTCAAAAATGAAGCTTAATTTTGCCGCTTAATATGACAAGTGCTTAGAAAATATTATGATCTGCCTTTCTCTTGCTGCCCTTTTACAAATTTTATTAGTATGTTTATATCAATTATAGAAAAATAATACAAACACTGCTAGATCCTAAGGTGTCCCAGCATGGAGAAGTACCCAAGTGACACATCAGTATTCACTGACATGTTAGGATGTGGGTCAATTAAGATTTACTGTATATTCATTATGGGCCAGTTCTTATGGCAAGTACTGTAAAAGCATAGTCAAAAAGAACTAGGCTGCTTTCACCATTCTTATCTAGTGGAATACAAAAATTTTAATTGATAAACAGTCTCATTAAAAAAGGAAAACAAGCAATCAATCTTTGAGTAGGTGACAGTTCAACGGAGCTGAATGAATAGAAAAATGCTCAGCCATGCAAAGATACAAAGAAACAGATTTAGAGCACTAAAGAGAGCAAATGCCAAGGAAGTACTAGCCTGAAGAACACACAAGCTCTAAGCAACCTATTAAGCAGTGAGGCAACATCTTTTCTGTCTTATATGACATTGGCAAAGACCTGAATATGAACACATATCATTTGTCAGACAGGACTTCCGAAGAATATCACTCTCATCCTCTTACCATGAAGATAAGAGAAATCTGGCCATGATCATTCTTGCAGTTGGGATATTTTAATGAGAGTTTCTTAGAACCTAACTAATTTATGAAACTTTGAGTTTTGTTCCTTCCTTTCCTTTCTATGGAGTGATAGCAAATATAAATGAAACAATGTAAAGCTAAAAGTTGATGATAATGGTACTCAATAAGCAGGTAAGGTGGCTATGAATATCACTGAAGCATTAATTTATGTGTGATGTGTTTTTATTAACTGTCTAAAAAACAGTTAAAGAAAGCACCAGAAAAATAATGATTTTTAATTTTGCTTGTAAAGGCAAAAATGCAGTATTTTTCCTTTTCATTTAAATAAATAAAAACTACATAAGTAGATTATATTAAAACTCTAATACATAAATGGAATGATATAAGGAAAAATTCAAGACAAATGATCTTACTATTAATACTAATTTTTCTCAATCTCTTTCAAAAGAGAAGAAACACTTCTGAATTCATGTTATGAGGCCAGCATTATGATAATATCAAAGTCAGACAAAGATACTACAAGAAAAGGATAACTACAAACAAATATTCATGATGAATTATGATGAAAAATTCCTCAAAATTCATAGAAAATGGAACTCTGCATATTACAAGGATTATATGCCATGAAAATGTAGAATTTATTCCCAGAATGCAAGGACAGGTTGACATGAAAAACAATATAATACACATTAACATAATGAAGGTTAAAAACACATGGTCATTTTCAGTGATGCAGAAAAAGCATTTAACAAAACTTAACCTTCCCTGATAAAAACACTGAACAAAGAAACTACATCATTATAAAAGTAAGGTTCACAACTAACGTCATATACAGTTGTGAAAGACTGATAGGAACAAAACAATGGTGTTTGTTCTTATTACTGTATTTCAACATAGTACAACAAGTTCTATACAGGTAATTAGACAAGAATAAAGAAAAGGCATTCAAATGTGTTTATAGATGATATAATTATATATGCAAAAAATTCTGCAATTCCACAAAACACTCTTAAATCTAATAAGTAAATACAGAAATGTTGCAAAACACAAAGTGAATACTCAAAAATCAGCTGCATTTCTATTTATTAAAAAACAAATTTATGAAAAACAAATTAAGAAAACATTTCCATTTAAAACACCTTCAAAAACAGTAAGATACTCCAGAATTAAATTTAACCAGTTGTGAAAGATTTTTACTCCACAAATTGTCCTAAAAACAAAGAAGATAAAATTGAATGGAAATACACTGTATATTTGTGAATTGGAAAGCTTAATAGTGTCAAAATATCAGTCCTTAACAATCTAAAGTTTAATGTAATTGTTCTCAAAATTTCAGTGGCCTTTTTGCAGAAATTGAAAAATCTATTCAATACAGATTTCAATAGTATCCAAATAGCCAAAATAAAATTGGAAAAAAAGCAACACTGTATGAAGTCTTTAATTTTAAATTTATTACAAAACAGTGAGGTAAGGGAATAAAGACATATACAGCTAATAGAATGTCCTGTAGATCCCAGAAATCAACCTTTGCATCCATGGAGATTTATTTTAAGCAAGGGTGCCAAAATTACTGCTGTCACTCCAACATGTTATTGAGAAAAGCAGATAATCTGCATGTAAAAGAATAAAGTCAGGCTCTTTTCTTATATAATGCACAACAACTAAACATACATAAAAGACCTCCCAGTATAAAACTCTCACAAGAAAGCATAGGGGAAAGGTCATGGCTTTGGATTTAGCAATGATTTTTTAAATAGGAACAGTACCACACTCAACAAATGCAAAAGTAGATAATGTGTGACATCAAATGTGAAAAGTTCTGTGGATCAAAGGAAACAATCAAGAACAGCAACTATGAAATGGGAGAAATATTTGTGAATTGAAATCCAATAAGGTGTTAACATCCATAATACATAAACAACTACAATTCAACAACAAAAAACCAAATAACCTGACTTTAGACATTGCCAAATACTTAAGAACACTTCTCCAAAGTTAATACATAAATAAAATATTGATAAATATTACTAATCACTACAGAAATAAGTCGTGATAACAATGGTAGTATCACTTCACAAATACTAATAGTTACTGTAAGCAAACAAATTACCAAAAAGGAAAAAGGAAAAGGTATTGATGGAGAAAATTGGAAAGGTTTTATCATTAATGAAAATGTGAAATGATACAGTTGCTATGGAATACACTGTGGCTGTTCTTTAAAAGAACAGAAATAGAATTACATGACCCTGAAAACCCACTTCTGGTTATACATCCAAAATAAAAAAGGGATGAGAATTTATCTCAGTGGTACAGAACTAGCTTAGCATGCACAAGCCTGCGTTCAATCCTCAGTATCATTAAATTAATTAATTATTTAATTAAATTCAATGTAAGATCTTCAATATTAATCACAGCCAAAAGATAAAACCAACCTAAATGCTCATTATGGGTAAAAGGATAAACAAAATGTTAATACATAACTTAAATGTATAAATATACATTAATATTGTATAAACAAATACCTTCTATGTTTATACAAAGCATTGATAGTCTATATGCATATTTCAAAATATTCAAATATATCGTATAATGAATTTATTGTGTGATATAACATTTCTTGTATGTTACATGCTATAATAAACATTTTACATATAAATATGTGTTTAATACATATGCATTTGCTGTCAGATGAATCTTGAGAACATCTTGTATGAAATAAGCCAATGACAGTAAGTCAAATACTGCACGATTCCATTTATATAAGGTATGACAACAATCAGATTGATAAGGCAGAAAGTAGAATAGTGGGTTTGAGGACCTAGGAAGAGAGGGAAATGGGATTTGTTGTTTAACAGGGACAGAATATCAATTATGCAAGATGAGAAGAGCTCTGAAGGTCAGTGGTACAGCAATATGAATGTATCAACACTATCGAACTATTTACTTTAAATGCTCATTAAGGATACTTGCTACCTAAGTATCTGTGTACGGTAAATAAAGAATATTTTTCTAATCAATAACCACTTTTTTATAAGTGTTTGGATTCCTAGTAACGTTTTTATAGAAGATAGTCATAAAATGCAAGAAAAGCTAGAACTACTGTATACTTTCCATCTCTTTAGCGGAAATGCACTGAGAAAAATTGAACAAACCCCAAAAACTAAGTATCACTAAATGTCTGTTTGCACGGAATAAAGATTACCTTGATGAAGGTGATAGAAAATACTAACTTTGAATATGTATATTTTCCAAGGAGGGAGGAAGTACATGAAAATTTGCATTTATGACTGTATTACATGACACCATTAAGTTATTTTCCAAACCTCACCTTGAACAGCAGAGTTTGTTTACAGATCATCATACTGTTTTCAAAACAAAAAACCTCATTTAATAATCATTGACATAAACTGGTTCCCTGACCAGATGTGGAACATCTAAGAGGGGTCTCGAAAGTGATATTTAAAATCTGTGCCATCAAGTTTTAGGAAGTCATTTTCTGCTTGTGGCACATGGGCCAGTTGTGGACATTATAATTAAGCAAATCAAAACAAAATTATCTGCAATGTGTTTCTTCCATTTTTGTGATTCCCCATGGAGCTTTCCATGATGGTTCATTAATTTGCTGGTTATAAAATAATAACACTGCAGAAGATATGAGGGAGGCAAATGGATATCCCACATAGATGTCCATGAGCATTCCCCATAGTTGGCTGCAGTGCCTAAGGATGATACTATGTGCCTCTATTTCAAAGAAATGCCTTACCTTATTTATGCATATTTGGGATGATTGATCAGAGTCCCTCTGATCTTAATTGACTATTTTTTTTCTTTTAATTCTAAGAAGTGATTTTATAAGAAATGTGGAAAAAAAGTAAGAGGAAACTGACAGAGAAGACAA
Source organism: Hydrochoerus hydrochaeris (assembly GCA_004027455.1). NCBI lineage: Eukaryota > Metazoa > Chordata > Mammalia > Rodentia > Hydrochaeridae > Hydrochoerus > Hydrochoerus hydrochaeris. The sequence goes on from PVLA01006532.1 coordinate 105,717, forward strand.
GATGTGCTATGTAGACTCTTCAATATTTTAAATGCTTATTTTCATTCTGCTCAGCAGCACAGGCGAGACTCATTCTCTCTGAAGTAGCTGCCTCTAAAGAGGTCTGACAGTACTAAAAGCAAAAGATTTTAAAGTAAGTATATATCACTGTTTTTATACTTTGACAAACTTGTAGGAGCTGAGAAGAAGGCCAATTTGCAGACCCAGGTTGGAGCAAAGAAAATTTGCTTAGTCAATGCTTCTAAAAGAATACTTGATGCGCCAAGATGAAACATAAATGCATTATAACTGCTTTTGAAGGCAAAGCCAATTTTTGTTTAAAATGAGACCAAAGTGACATTGGGCAGAGTTTTATTACTCTGCCAGCATCAAATATTCTTTGTATCCTTTAAACATTCTTACAGGCCCGGGACCCTGGGGAAGCAGTGACATCCCGTTCCTTTGTGACCATTGACGACCCCATCATATTCTTTACTTTCTGCCAGTTCCAGATCAGTGTTTATATAATCCTTTATAAACTGTGTGCCCTAATTGCTTTATCTAGTGTATTCCTGTATCAGCTGTAGATATCACTGCAGGTAGCTATTCAAAAGAAGGGTGTGGGGCTTTCACTACTAGGAAATCATGCTAAAAATATTTATACTTTGAAAAATATGAGAAACATCTGAAAATACCATATTAAACATTTCATTTAGATAATATTTTTGTTGTAGTGCTCTCATTACTATCTATGTATGATCTTCAAAAATGTGAAAGGAATACACACACACACACACCTTTGCATTTATGAGATGACCATGCTTGGGTCTATTTTTCCCGGGCTCCCTCCACACCCAGTCCCACCTCCCTATCAAATGCATGCCATTACCATATGTTAATTTCAGACCATGGTGGGCCTTTCTCTTACTTTCCACGACACTGCAAGTAGCAAGTAGGAGTCCATGTCAGTCATAGCACAGAGGAAAGCTGCCTGCTAGAAGGAACAACTTCACGGGTTTCTTTATGAGTGAGAACTTCTAATATGTTAAATCACTGAAATGTTATTGTTGATTATAAAAGCTGGATTTTCCCTAATACCTGAAAGTTTAATGAGTTAAATAGACGTTTACCATAGTAAATTCATAGATCATGATAGAATGAGGCATTTCATTCTTTTTTGCAGTACTGGTGATAACCCAGGGCCTTCATGGAAAGCTACATCTCCAGTCCTATTTTAGTTTTTGAGACAAAGTCTTATTATTCCACAGGGTGGGAGAGAACTTGTCACCTTCCACCTCAAACTCCCAGAGTGCTGGAATTATGATGTTACAATGTGACATTATTGCAAGAATTAGAGGGCACATGTAAGTGATTCTGTGCCTCGTATAAAGTAATTATTCGACCTAGGTAGTTATTATTGCAAATAAAACAACTATTTCTAGTAATACAGCTATATTTTTCTTGTATGAAACCAATGACCCTCAGTAGTTGTCTTAGATATTTTTATCTTCTTTCTGGGACAAAATATCTGACACTCAAAGTTAGAGGGAAGGTTTATTTAGCTCACAGTTTGTAGAAGTTTCCATTCATATCAGCTGATTCCAAGGCAAGGTGGCTCATGACAGAGGGGAAACAGTTCATGGTGGTAGAAGACAGCAAAAACAACAAGTGCAAAAAGGACAAAATGAGCCTCTTCTTTTCCCCTTTTCAGACTGCTGGGATTAGGGCAGTGCCAATCCTATCAGTAGGTTGAAAAAGCAATCCTCAGCCTTAATCTCAGCATCCTTAATCTCAGCATTGCACTACAAATTAATAACAAACTCTAGATTCAGCTGCCTCTGAAAAAGCCTGCTTCATGTAAGTGCATGAGGCTTTGGGAGGACATCTAGATTGAAACCATAACTCTAGTATTTCCTATACTATTTTATGTTTTGTACCTCAAAGATAGTTCAATAGGATCTAATTCAGTTGATTGTAGAGTATGTTACCAGGAGCAAGTTTTGAAGCAGATACCACTAAAAGGATAAAATTGACCAAGTCAGAGCCATCAGTGGACTTAATAAAGTTTAAAAACTGATATTTTCATTGAATAAGAAATGCATCAAAGTTTATAGTTTAACGATGAATAAGACAGTGCTTCTCACTGTAGCCTATTTAAAAGGAAGTTATGGGAAAATATTTCCATTATCAAATCAATCACAAAGCCATCAATTTGGGTTTTGAAATCAACAATTAATAATTCCTTCTTATCTAACAATAAATGTCAAGTATATTTCATAGGCCTTTGTTTTCAAGTATACTATTTTATATACTAAATATACCTTTGGGGAAAAACATAGTTTAAAGGCAATATAGGTAAATAGACTATTAAATATGACAACACAAGTGAAGAAGCCTGCTGGAAGTCTTTGTATTAGAGAATATATGTATATGCATGCCCTGGGAAAGAACAGAAACCCATTATGAGATCATTATTGTTATTTTTCAATAATTTTTCTTAGCTAAACTTCTTTATAATAATTATACTTACTTCTGAAAAGAAATGTGATAGATGTACCAAGACTCTGGGGTAAATGAAATTATCCCTTATGCTAAAATAAATTAGTGACTTTCACAAGTGAAACTATAAATGACAGTTTAATAATATGTCATCTACTTCTATTCATGACACAAATATCATTTAAATAACCCTGTTTTCAAAATCATTTTTAAAAAATAAAATCCCTACCTTCACCAAAGTCAAAGCATACTAGTAAGTACAGTTCATTATATCCACATCTGGTGTGAACCAGGATGAGTGTTAATCCATTGAAGAAACATTAATAAAAATATTGTAGGAGCCATAGAAAGTTCATGTATTTCACCACCTTTTGGATTCTGAGAGCAGAGTAGTCAATATTCATTCAGTACTTAATAATGAACTGAAAATCCAGTCTTTAACTAGACTGGTTCAGCCAAGTTAACATTCATCTTTGAATGTTCTAGAGTAAATAAATGATTCTGATGGTAATTGATGTTTTAGAATCTTTAAATTCACAGAGAATCCAGTTCTTACAGTAGAGAAGTCTCTACATCATCCCTTCAAGTTTATAGCAGAGAAAAACGAAAACTTAAAAACTTATATATGTACCCAAGAACACTGAAGCCTTCGAAGGCTGGGTGGGTGTCCCCTTGATTCAATCTCAAATTAGCTTACTCCCAGGTTTATCATGAACATTAGCTTGACTGCTTTCAAACATCTCATTCAACATTAAAATACCGTCTAGTGTTGTGGATGGAAAAGCACAAGGGAGATAATTTCTGTCACAACATGTGCATTTGGTTCTTGTTTTCAGAAATTTAGAAATATTTTGTATCTCAATGATATTTCAAAATGAAACTGTACACCTTCTACTATCTGCCAGAACTGTTGTACTAAGTATTTCAGGATACTGTTTCTGTCTTGTGGTTTTATGTTTGATTCTTGATTGAAAGAATTTAGATGATTTTGGAGCAAGGTAGTTACTGTAACATTTTCCAAACCACACCAGCATTTCTCATTTTAATTCTCCATTCTGAAGACTATCTCATGACAGACAGGAACATCTTTAATGTCTTTTAATATAAAAGTTTTTTCTTTATATAACTTGATCTTTGGGTCACTGTCAAATCTACCTAGAGAATAATAATTTTCTTGTTTATAGTGCTAAATCCACAAATCCTAGTCTTAGAAAAGTGGTAACCCAGAGACACAAATATGATTATTCAAATGCTTTGTAAAAACATGTTTTATGAGTTAGCATGTAAAAAAAATTCAAAGATGTCCCTCTCTAGTACAAAGCCATTGATGAAGTCTGTCCTATCTAACAACATAACTTGCAAGACATATTTTGAGTATGATATTTTGTTCCACATGCATTTGTAAGATAAGTGAGAATTTTTGAAACTGAGCAGCATTTATTATACAATATCTCTCCCTTGCCTATGATAGGATTTTTGACAACTCTATCACCAGCCTAGGAAAATACATTCTACAGAACAATAGTTCCATTAAGATGCAGCTCAATAAAATAATGGCATAAGCCAATGTGTTAGGAAAAAACCATGTGTATTCTGTACATTTCTTTGGAGATTTGCCCTGCACATTCGTTCAATGGTTGTGAGAATTTGTACAGTAAAGAAACTTCTTAACTTTGTTTAATGTAGCATTTCTCATGTTCATTTGACTATGTAATAAGTAGGAGCTGGTAGAATTGAGTCCTTCACATCATGCCTTTAGAAGTAATCACACAGGGCCTGGGATATAGCTCAGTGGCACAGCACTTGCCTGGTAAGTGCAGGGTCTTGAATACAATTCCCAGTACCCCCCCCCAAAAAAAAGATGACCATGAATTACAGCAAATATTTCTTTTGTCCTTTCTGCCATTTATATATAATGCTTCTACATTAAGTAGGAAAAACTTATTGGCTCCATTTCTTTCATAACCTGCAAAATATACCAAGGCAAGGCTCTTCTGTGTTTTGCATATTGCTATAATCCAAGGGTTGAACAGAGGTTCTATTATTTGTTTGGCTTAAAAAAATTTAGACTGAAAACAGAAGTATTCAATTGTTAAAAAGCAAGATACTGTTACAGAAATGAAGAGAAAAATAATGGGCAAATATTCTATAAGATTGTTGACTTTGGGGGAGGAGCTAAAGATGTCAGATCAATGAGCAACAAAATACAAAGCCTCCCAGGAGAATCAACTCCTATGCCAGAATAAAACATCCTGGAGAGACCCAGACAGAGGTAGGTGGATCCTCTTGACACAGGAAGAAAATAAAACATAAAAAAGCTCATCAAACAAAACATTAAAACATAAAAAAGTTCCTCAAAAAAAAAAAATTACTGGCTACCATGTTTTCACTGTGACCTGCCAAGTTTGCACCAGCCAGAATTCGCAAATTCGTGCCAGCCGCCAGAGCTGCCCAAACTCGTTCTCGCCACCACTCACACGAGCCACAGCTGTGCTGAATTCGGGGGTTGGTGAGCCCAATGGAGAGCGCAGCCGGCAAAGGGGCCTTCATTAATCCATGTTCAGTGCTGGGAATGAGACACTCCACATGGGAAGGGCATGACCAAATGGGCCACATGTTGGAATCAGGCAGGAGGAACCTGAACTGGGAGTGACAGTGACTTCGGTTGGTTGCTTCCTCCCCAGAGCAGATTCATGGGATTTGCTTGGACTGGGTCATGCCCCTGGCTGGGACCTAATGAGTCATCCCAAATCGATTCATTGTGCCTAGCAAGCACTAACCTGGGGAAGGCCCCTGAAGTTTGGCTGGCCAGGTGGGGAGGGTCAGGCATACGCAGCCACTGCTTACACCTCAGTGACAAGAGCAGGCAGGAGAGGGCAGAGGTCCCTCGCCAGTGTGATTCAGAGGAACCATGGCTGACAGGGAAGGGGGCTGGGACCTGCACTGTACACCTGTGTGGAGGAAGCCGGGGCCATGACAGGAGAGAGAGGCAAGAGGCCTTCAGTCCAGAACCCTGAGAGCACTGACCCAGGAGAGGGAAAAACAAGGGAGACTGAGGGCGGCAAACATGCAACATCAGACACGACTTCAACAGACATTAAGAGATATCTTTGGGACCTTGTAGATGAGCTCAAAACTGAAATATTAAATCAGGTAAAGCAGGATATGAGTAGAGTAATAAAAGAAATGCTCTCAGGGAGCATCTCTCAGGATGATACAGACAGAAGAAGGGAGGAACACAAAAAAAGGAGAGAAGCATTTGATAAAGAATATAAAGAAAATATAGAATACATGAAGCAGATCCAAAGGGATTATGAGGAAATTAAAAACTCCATTGAAGGCTGGCAAAACTCCTTAAAAGAAACTAAAGATAGACTATCAAAACTTGAAGACAAGTTTGCAAGGTGTGATCATGAAAGGAAAGATCTCTTAAAAATAACAAGGAAACAGGCAGTAACAATACAAAGGCTAGAAGACAACAAGAAAATCTATAATTTAAGAATAAGAAATGTGAATGAAGAAGCAGGAATACAAACAGGTGAACTACAAAGGCTATTCATGGAAATAATGAAGGAAAATTTCCCAAGCATGGGAAAAGAAAATGACATTCAGTTATGTGAGGCATACAGAACTCCAGCCACCTACAACCAAAACAGAGCTATACCTAGACATATAATAATCAAGATACCAGAAATTCAATATAAAAACAGAATATTAAGAGCCATCAGAGAAAAGAAACAGATTATCTATAAAGGTAAGCCCATCAAAATCACAGCAGACTTCTTGACACAGACCATCAGATCAAGAAGAGCTTGGAGTGAAGTATTCCAAGCCCTGAAAGAAAATAACCTCCAGCCCAGATTGATGTACCCTGCAAAACTGTCACTAGAAATTAATGGAGAAACAAGATGCTTCCATGACAAAGAGGAACTGGGCGAGTTTGTGATCACCAATCCAACCCTACAGAGAATACTGAAGGGCATTCTAGAGAGGAGAAAAAAATACCAGGATTTTAGGAACAGTGGCAGAAAGGCCTCAATGAGTGGGGCAGGCAGTAGAATGAGGGAGAAAACTAGACAAACAGGCAGAAAAATAGCATAGCAGAAATGAGGCAGAGAAGGATGGCTAGAATCTCTAACAGATGGCCTTGATACACTATATTGTTAACAGTGCATCAGGATTTAAAACCCACATCACTCACAACACTCTGCTTAGATGTATTATATTCTGTTCCAGTCATTCTACCGGTAGTAGATTTGAGGGCACAGACAGTTATCCCAAAAATAACAGGATATAGTATGGTAATCATCCTTCATTTCCTATTAACTTAATCTAAAGTTCTGTATGACCTACACTGTTTTACCATGACTGATCATAATCAAATCTTTTTTAAAAAAGCTTTAAAATGCATGTAATAATACTGGATTCAGAATTCTGATTCAGAGAAAACCACTCTTAAGAAAAACTTCAGGAAATTTTTAATATGGTATGTTTTGTAAGAAAACATTGCAACAGAAACAATTGCTGGTTTAAAGCTCATCATAAAATACACACATTCATAGTTTTGAGTAGATAGTAATCTGGATGAAATGTTAAAAGCAGTGGGATTATTGTGAACTTGTTTTCTTTTTTCAACCTGCCTCTTTAATGAAAGAACTCTTTTTTCCAAATCCCTGACAGATGGTAACCCAAATTCTATTTGGATACTTCGAGTAACAAAATTCTCTACCTGGCAAAGCTAGCTTTGTACTGTTGGATGGTTACAATTTTAAGAAACACGTATTTTTGAGGTTTTCACCCATTGGTATGCTGAACACTGATGCTGTTTTTTTAAAATGTACTTTATATATACCTTGAAAAATCTACTATGAATTAAGATACAGAGACAAATAAAATGAACAAAAAAGAAGAAAGGATTTTAGTTTGAATATATTCTATGATCATTTGATTATAAGCATGCTTATCTCAACTGATTTGATCTTTTGTTATTTTTTTCAAAAATAGCTTCTGAAAGAACTATCATAGATACTTTACAACCACTCAGAGCAAAAGCATTGGTATGAAATTCTCTTAAATGATATATTTATCTCCCATATACATCCATATGTATTTACTATTCACTCTTAAACTAAAAATAAATCATCAACTTGTGTTCATTGCTCCTCTTTATGTACATCTTTCTTACTAAACTCCCCTTCTCTGGCTTGCCCTAGATATGCCATCAAAAGGGCATCTGTACGTGGACACTTCTCCACTGAGAAATGACCAACTTTTCAAACACACTAGAGAAACAAAGATTAGAGAGTCACACAGGAGAGTTTTGGGGTAGAAAACTCTCTCAAGGAATCAGTGTTGGTCTATGAAATTTCTCCTTCCAAAACAAGCTAAAAACTGCTACTCATTACTTATATATTTAGTTCTAGAGAAACATCAGGCTACATATAACATGGATATATTAAAGAACATCCAAATATCATGGCAAGGAGAATATGTCAGTTCTGTGTATTCCCCTGTCCTTAGCCAGAAGCAAGTTTAAGACACCATATGTCTCACCTGGGTTATTACAGCTTATTCGTTTAGCCTTGTTACTGCTCAACCCTTTCCCATCCATTACCAATAGGCAACTTTCCACAATGCACTTCTGCTCATTTCATTACCCTTTTTCTAAGATTTTCAAAATTATTAATGCAGTTTAGGACTTGCCAAAGCTGATAGTTTATGTTTCTGAACACTGAACTGCATTTAATTTCTTTGATCTCCTAAGTTCCCCGATAGCTAACCTTCACTCAAACTGTTTCCTCTATCTGCATCACTCTTCTCCTCTTCACTTAAGCAACTTAAATCCTAATAATAAGTACTGCTGAAGGAGGTACTGTGTCATGACTGATTCCTCATTTTCACCACCACTGCATTCACATCTGGATGCCTTTCAATTTGCTATGAGTGTGTTAAGCATTGTGGAGTCATAACAGAACTGTATTTATTTTATTGTATTTTAACTTCTCATTTGTTACTTTCAACAAATTTTAAATTACATTAAGGTGGGGGTTATGTTTGCCATATTTAGTCTACATTCCCAGTGGTTACCAATGGCACATAGGAGGTAATTAATAACAATGATTGGGAGCATACTGATATAAAGGAAAGAGACTATCACTCTTGCTTTTGGTTGCTCACATATAACTCTTTCCTACATGGAACTTCTCTAGATTTCCACTCACATATCACTTCTGTGAAATCTGCTCCAACTCTTACTGGTTAAACAGATTCTTCTTTTATATAATATAATCACTTTTAGAGTCACTTTATAGTACTCATTGGAATATGTCTGATATATCTTTCCACTGGGTGGTATACATCTTTCCACTGCTACATTTTTATAGCCATAAGGGTGGAGAACATATCACTATCTTTGTTACTGTGGTCACTGTTGTGTCTTAGCACCAACAACTGGTATATGTTAGTACTTTAAAAATACTGAGTAAGTGGGGGTGCTGGATGTTACATGCATCAACAAAAAGGTGACATAGTCAAAAACACAAGGAATAGAGAGGATCATTTGAAGCTATCATGAAGGCAAAGAAATAAAATAGATGGTGTCTTAGTTTTCTCACTGCTGAGACAAAATACTCAACAACTAAATTTAAAGGGAGAAAGGTTTATTTAGCTCACAGTTTTCAGAGGTTTCAGTCCATAATGGGCTGCCTGCAGGGTGGCATGAGACAGTAAAAGAAACAAGGGAGAACGAGACAAGCCTCTTTCTGTCCCTTATATTGCATCCAGTCTACCGGGATTAGAGTAGTGCTAATTCAATCAGTGGATTGATCCAGCAATCACCCACCCTTAGTCCTAGCAGGCTTCATCCCAGCATTGCACTACAAGTCAATCACATGGTCTGGATTCAGCTCCTCTGAAAAAAGCCCACCTAACCCCCTAGAACTGCATGAGGCTTTGAGGGGATATCTAAACACAAACCATAATACAGAGAGATTCATTTGGTCATATCTTAAAAGATATGGAAAAAGGAACAAGTCATTAATGACTCTGGATTTACAACCATGGCTAATATTAATTGTATAAGAAGTAAAATTGCACACAATGGAAGACATGTTTTCTGTAACAAACAAACAAACAAAAAATAGCTATTAAAATGGAGAATCTGCTATAGAGGAAAGGGAATGCTCAGCAGACAATGGGAACGCATAGACACAGGATAACAACTCGTGTTAGAGTCACTGTAAATTTCAGTGATATAAATAGAGTATAAATATCAGATAAAGACAAATTAAATAGATATTTCATTATGAGTGTAGTCAGGATAATAAACATCAAACACAGCATAAACAAATCTAAACCATGAAATTCATTTATGTTTCATATATTACACACAGCCTGCAGATAACTATATACACATTTTTGCTACATCTGTATTTTGCCTATGACTGATTGCATGAGGTCAGGTGTGGTATTTCTTCATGTGCAGTATCATTACCTAGATCAGAAACTTTCAGACTTTGTAGCACTTCAAATTTCAGATTTTTGGATTAGGTACGGTCAACCTGTGCTGGAGTTTTGGAAAGGAGCTAGTGGTCAGTTGCTCATTCTACTTACCCACCTCCCACTTCTGATAATAGCACACCTTAGAAAAGTAGGAAAATCTCCCTTGGAAAATCACCCCTGTCCTACCATGTGCTCATGTCATTCTGGTGGTATTAACTTTTCACTCCTGAGGTTCATGTGAGACAGATCTGTCTAAATGATTTCATCTTCCTCATTGAGGTAAACATGCAACTCAAGTAAAAAAAAACCTCATTTCTACTATGCCTGATATAGGGATATGGAAAAAGAGTCTATTTACCTTTGTGCCTTTAAATTTACTTTTTAGGGAGGAGACCAGAGAATGAGACACCATTTGGAAAGCACCTGCTTGAGAATAAAGGCAACAGAAAGGAGAACACAGCCAAGAGATGAGAAATGTCTGATTCCTGATATACTGTTTAGGCACCTAGATCCTGCTATTCTCCAGATCAAAATAATTCCTAGTCATTTGAATTAGTGAGACAATATGTTACCCCTTTGTTTTCTTCTTCTGGCATTGGCCATGGAAGTACATGCTGTGACTAGTACGTGGGGCACATACTAGTGATTAGAATGGTCATACTCAGATAGATACACAATGAACTCCCAAGAAAAGACAGGACTAGTGGAGAACAAGAGAAAGGAAATGATACTAGACATCTTGCTTGGAAGAAGGAGGAAAAAGCCATCATTTCTGTCTTTATAGTTCTCAGAGTTTGGTTTGTGCCATCCATCTACCACAACTGCACAGTCTCCAGAGCTAAGCATTATTGTCCATTTACTAAATTTCTGGAAACCACACATCTGAAGGCACTTTGTCAACAATGATGGATGCCATTTCAATCACCTACAGGTATCACTGGGACAGGTTCTGATCCCATCTATGTTATGCTTCAGCCCAGCTCACACAGCACAAATCTAGACCTTTATCAGAAGGATGGCACCCTGACTTGAGTGCACCAGTTTGTGACAGGTGAAGCCAGCTGAGTAATGCATAAGTTTATACATCAACTTAGTGGCTATCATTACACAACTCTTAAAAATAAAAATAATAAACAGATACATTTTTCTCTCCCATTCAGTCCTACTTTTCTAAGTCTCCTTCTCTGCAATTACAGAAAATACTCATTTCAGAGAGCTGTGAGCTCAACATTGCCACTCTACTGTCTTCCAAATTGCCAGAAAGGGCGCTGTGATGAACTACTTCACAGACATAATTTTGAGCACCAATGAAAACAGCTCACACAGTCAGGTACCATTAGCTTTTCTGTATGCTTTAAATTCTCAGTAGAGACTCTACCAAATCTCTCAAGAAGAAAGCAAAAATTAGGATTTCATTTCAGCAACAAAACTCAATAGTTTTTAAGGAAAATTCAAGTCAATTATAAACCCTTTGCTCCTAGCTATTTCTCATACTGTCCCAAAGTCAAGGAACTGACATTCTTTCAAAGCCTGCCTGTCCTGCTGACCCCACAGATTCTGAAAATTTCTCCTCTAATATTTCTGGCAAAACTGATTCTTCTTTGTCCCTTAAGCTTCAAATAGGTAATAAACTAATGTGGAAAATTAATTCAAGCTGTGGTGTTCTAAGCTCCCTATAAAAACATGTGCATGTATGTTTGTTTGCATATATGTAAGTAGTTTTCTCAGATAATCATAGATATCTCCAGTAGTTTTTCCAAAGTAGGAAAGAAGTACAACTTGGACTGGAGCACATAATAAGAAAGAGCTAGGGGGGAGTCACTTAGTCCCCATTATTATTATTATTATTAATTATATTATTATTAATATTAATTATGTGTAATAAAAATGGTCTACATGTTAAATTGCAAATATGTATTAGTATTTGGGTTGAAAACTATTATACTTAAAAGATTAAAAAGGAAAAATAAAAATAAATTTTTTGGCATAAGGAAGCAAATAGAAAGGTTTTGGGAACAGTCTTAAATGTGAGGTAAGTGCTTCCTATTGCTCAACTACAAGAAGCTCTGCAGCAAATGGAGCAGAAGATTAAACATGTTTTTTGGATTAGAGTTCAGGCCCAGTTTCTGATCTTTTATATTTCTATGAATTTTGACTGGTAATTTGTTGCTTCTGTCAATTTCCTCATGAGTAAAATAGTGATATAAATGTCTGATTCAAAAAGCAGCTATAAAGATTAAATAAAATATATTTTAAAAAAAGATCTTTTTTAGTAGCAATAACAATTGCAGCTGCAATTATAGAACTTCTAATTAGTTAAAAAGAACCCCCAATTGCTTTCTTCCTACATTTTTACATTTTATTACTCAAGATTTGAAAGAAGAGTTCATCTATCCTGAAGACCTTAAGTATCAAGTATTTCCTTAGAATTGGAAGGGGACAGGGAATGCCCACCTTAACTAAACATCATATGAACATTTTCCTTTTTGTCTGAAAATAATTAACTAGTTGAATAAGATGAAAAATTCATCATTGTCTTTCCTCCATGACTTTTCCCTTTTAGTAGAACTATTGCTTGAAGGACCTGGAGAGCAGACAGAAAACCATGGCCTGACTCAAGTGACTTGGACTTTTGCATTTTCATTGTCTTTGTTCACTTTCTTCTTAGGACCTTTAGGTCTTAAAAACTCTAATAACTTCAAAAGACCCTGTAAACTATCTACTGACATAGACATTTAGGTTCTGGCCTAAGAGTAGATTTTAGGCAACCCCTCTACTTTTCCCACTGTGGTCTTTATTCTTTTTTACATATGGTTCATTATCTCACTATATTTATATAAATTTGGTGATAAATGACTATAAACATGCTCTTATGCCTGGAAAGATATTTATAAAACTTTTAGGTGGAGGAAAATTTACTACCTCTTACTGTTTTATGATTATTGACTTCAGATTTCAGGATGCTGTAAAGAAATCTCCCAGTAGTAAAAAATGGCTAAATTTTGCACATTACAATTATTATACCCAAATGCTACAATTAATTTCTCTTCTAAACTCTTGTCTACTTCTTGGCACCAAAAATTCTCCTTCTATCCTAAAGCAAAACAGGTTTATGTGTTTCTTTGTTACTAATTTTGTATAGTTCCAGAACAAAATATTTACAAAAGTTATAGACTGCTATCATGGCTATACAGTAAGCAATATTATTCCAACTAAGAGGAAAGCACTTACCAAACTCCTGAATTAAAATTATGTTCATGGTGTGGTATGAAGATAATTATTTTGTTTCATTATTTTAAATGCCTATATCTCAATTTTGTGTCAAGAGTTACACATATTAGAAAGCAGAGATGTCTTCTAAAGAGACACAGGACATATTAAATTCAACCTGATTATCATGGTTAGAAACATGGACTGTAATAAAATAGCCAGTATTATTGAAACAAATAGATGATTAATGCTGAGGATAGATGGCTGTGAGCAAGAAAGCTGTAAGTAATAGACTTTCTAATTACAATTTCTTTCCTGCAGAGATGAGCAGCCCAGCTTTGACTTAAATGATTTATCATGTAGTGATATGAGTATAGGAAAACATAGCATGAGCTTCAAAATTATGTGTAAAGTGTTTCTTTTTTTTCACAAACTCATGGAAGAGGCAGACAATATAAATGAGGCATATAATAATGGTATTTATTATGTATTTGGTTCTTGGAAAACTTCATTAACAGACTTAGGAATTGTATATTATTATCACTTTCCTTTCTGCATATGTAAAAAAAAAATCAAGGTGCAGAGCAAGTTAGTATGTCATGAGTCTACATGTAGGAAACAAGAGGCTATGAACTCCAATCCAGATGATGTAACTAAGGAGCTTCATGGGCACAGTATATTAGTGAAATGATTAACCTCCCTGAGAGAATGCATCAGCTCATACGTTGGGTCAATGGTTGAGCTGCAGATAGACACCAACTTAAACTGCATAGAAGGATTATATAGTCAAATACCTCTTATTCATAAAGAAAAGCTACTTCAAAATTTAGCATTAGCTGTTATAAAAGTCACTATGAAGCCCCATATCTTAGGCCTGTTATAGTCACCACTTGATGATTATAAGAATGCAAACTCCTTCATGTTGTGAGACTGTATTGTTACAGACCTAAGTCCTAAGTTAAACATTTTCTTAAAGTGCATAATAAGTCAAATATCATGGTTCTCAGGGGATTAATAAAATGGTTTTGGAAGTAAATAAAAAAATCCACTTCGCTGAACAATTCAAAGCTTTCTGAGTTTTTAGGGATAAAACATTCTCTCAGGTACAGATATGCTTAGTTATATAACCATTTAAGACATTTACCCTATTCTCACTGTGCCTAGGAGTCATCTATCAATTTCACAATAAGTTATTTTAGCTTCTATTCCATATCCCATGTCCAAAAGTTATATTAAAATATAGACTGTGTGTCCAGCAGTTGAGAAAAATAATAAACATAAATCTCTACAATAAAAGAAATCCAAAGAAGTTATCTAGAGAAACAGTGTAGCTTAGAAGCAGACAAACATATTTCACAAGTTTATCAGCAATGTGAACCTTGGTAAGTCACTTAGGGACCTCCTAAACCATTATCATGAATTTCAAGAGAGACGATCAACTCTGCCTGATAAATCTTTTAAGCATGTAGAATACTAGCCAGCACAATACCAGGTGCTCAGTAGGCATACAGAAATATATCTGTCTGGTGAACTCCTAAACTTTATGCAATTAAAACTTATATCAGTTTTACAGAAGATATATGTGGATGAAAAATCAACAAGTAGAGTAACGAAATGACAGTCTCAAAGCCTTACATGATGGATGTTATACAATGAGTTTGCAAAAAATTTTGATAGAGTTAATAAAAGGAACATATGCATATACATAATAAAGGTGAAAACTGAATGAAGTTTAAAAGCTAACATACTTTCCTCTGCGATTTAAATCAATGAATGATGACTTGTAGTTAGTGTCCTTTAAGAAAATGTTTTTATCATTCATTTTCTTCATGCAAAACTTTTATTACATTTTCACAATACAGCTTTTCATTTTTCTATCTTTTCTTTATTGATATAAATGATAAGCTTCCATATTATAAATAATAGATACCTCCCCTTCTGATTCTGGGCAAGAAATTCTGGAAAAGAAAAAAATTTTCTTATTTATTAATTATAGGCTTTATCATATATCCACTAATCATTTTAGTTTTTAATACTTTATTGATATTAAATGTCAACTTTTCATGAACTAATTCATTATGTACTTAATTAGTAAATTAATTCATGAGTAAAATATTCCCACTTTAACCCTTTAAAAATCACATTGACATTTTGTTGATAATCACATTGTATTTTCAGATCAACTTGGAAGAAATGAAGACTTTAAAATATTTATTTCAAGAAAAAACAAAAACGTGTGTTTACAAATGTGTTTCTCTCCACAAATAACTATGTAATTTCAAAAAATATTTCCCCTACATTACAATGGATTTCTTCTGGCATAGGGGAAAGTTATCCACTTTTGTATACTTATATAGTATCTGACCACCTTAGTAGTGATCTTTTAGCACTGAAAAAGAAGGTAATATTTATACCCTTAATATATTAACACAGTGAATTCCAGTAAAATATTTGTTAATATTGAAGAACTTTTGATTTATACAACTTTACTTGATATGGTATCTCCTTCTCTAAAATCGCTGCTAAATATGCATTTATAATTCTAAGAAGAAATGATCTTTAATAAAATGTCAAACACAAATGCTGGTAGAACCTAAGCATTTTGGGTACTATAGTAGTGACAGAATTGAAACATAACAAACATTATATGAATTATAAGACTATTCCATGCTCCACTGAGACTATATTCAATGGCACAAAGACAAATATTTGGAATACTACTGTATTATGTTATAGATGAGGAAAAATTGTGAAAGTTTACTTAATTTGTTCTCTACAATTCTAGTTTTAATATGGAATGTAAAATTTGGTGTTTTCCTATGTATAAGTCAAAAGGTAATGAGGATATATTTACTCATATCTCTGTGTGTATATGTTTGCGTGTGTGTACAAGATAAAGGAAAGTATTTCCAGCATTTCCTGAGAAGTACAGAGTGAATTTACTTTTCTCTATGGAGAATCATGAAATGTGAATAGTTTTCTATGTTAACTCAAATGTTCTCTATTTAGTCTACTTGGTATTCTTTCCAGACAACATATAATGTTCAGAATTATTGTAACAGTTTACATTTTAAGCTTGAAATTCTATTTG